>LBNU01032438.1:24538-43324 GCA_014162995.1 Artemisia annua
ATACATTCTTACCCTACCATCCAAAATAATACATCATAGGGGCCTCGGTTCTCCCCTTACACTTGAACTTTTACATAACTTTATAATTACTATTCTAATGACTCGAATTAAGATAATTGAAAAACTTGGCGTACTTTTAAAATATTTAGCACATATGGGGGTAATAATGTTGTTCTTCCCCATTACTCTATTACACTAGTACTTTACCCATGAGTCCCAATCGTCCCAAAACAATATATACAAGGATATGACTCGACTTAGCAACCATGTAATCGATTAGATAATTAACAAAGGGTTTAACAAATGTTGTCACAATAATGCACTAAAGGTGAGTTGCATACAAGGTAGGCTAAGGCGATTTGGGTGTACATTTAAGTGGGGTATAACAAATTCTCACTTTGAGTAAGATGCTCAAAGGTCGAAACGAAAAGATAGGCTCAGAGGGGTGTACTAGGGGTATCGTGTACCAAAAAATGGGTACAACGCAAAAGGTGTGGGAAATTACTTGACCAATATAGCCAAAGTAATTATAACAAAAACACGGGTGTAAAAACAAAGGGTTAATCCTAATGCCTCTTATCATGTAGTAGATCTAACTACACGAATGTAGTCTTACTTGTGGATTTGAGATGGTCCTAACGCAAGTTCTAGAATCTAAGCGCTACCGGTACACACATCATAGCATCAAAGATGGATGCTTTTCCTACCAATTCTAGGGGTGAACCTCACATATTTGGGGTGGAAAATTTTTTTAGTGGTACGGTTTTGTACTAGTCATATAATTTCCTATCCATGAGACGCTCATTAAGACCAAAGTCTCACTTCTAAATGTTGTAAAAAATTTTAAATTGGCGCTAAAATTGCCCTAACAAATATTTCTCTCGGTTTTATTACAAATTTACTATCAAACAAACAAAAATCAAGCGCAATTGTATTCTCTAAGGTGCCTTCATTTACCCCCCTTACACTTAAACCGAACATTGTCCCCAATGTTCAAATAGAAGATGCAAAAGTAAATAAGATGAAAGAATGAAATCAAATACTCCCCTGATTCGTTTGATGTGGATAGTGAGGTAACATGGTTAGATCTTCTTCCAAGAAAGATGAACGCTCAAAGCTTCCCTTCCAAAATATAAATCATCTTCTTGTCCAAAATAACCTGTTAACCTGCGAAAAAAGAATAAAGGCCAACCTCGCATAAAATCGGCGGTATAATCTATAATAGGATATAATGCTTGTGGAATGATTATTTTTGCAGAATTCCTGGAGATTATAAGTTAGAGAGTTAGCAAAAACTTTTTATTTCCGTAAGAAAAACAAAACTTTCAAAAATTGCAGAAAATTATAGCCTGACGCCGTCAGGTTGTAACACCTGACGCCGTCAGAAATGATCTGACAGAATTCTCATGTTAAGTTTCTGAAAAAATTCTGGAAAAACTATACCTTACTTCCTGGAATTCCTGCAAAAATTTCATTATGACTCGATACAAGCATTTGACTCAAACAAATACTAATATGTATGTTAATTTACATTGTTATGATTCATGTTCATTCGTTCTTATAAACCAATTTAGATTTCCCTTACACTTAGCTTTTGCAAAATACCTTTACATGTAGTTAGTTAAAAACAAAATAAAGCATTTTCACAAGTTATTTTGAATCATGAATCAATAACAAGAAATATCATACATACGGAAACAAATAAAATCAAATAAACAAACAAATAAAACACACAAAGTTTGGGTTGCCTCCCAAGAAGCGCTTTTCTTTATTAACGAGTCTTGTAGCTAGACTCAAAGTCACCGTACCTTACGTGACTCCATCGTTGGTCTCGGTTTCTAGGTCATCCTCTTGTCCGGTTTTATAATCCGGCCCTAATTTTAAACAATCCTTGTAGAAACCGAATATCATTTCCATGACATAGTCTACTCCCCTACGTCTATCCTCGTCATTCGTATAGTAGACCGCTTGTTTAAGCTCTTTTTCAATGTTTGACAAGTTTTGGAATTGCTCTATCTTATATGGCATTTGGTAGTTCACTTCATCGGTCTCATCCTTAAATTTAACTATCCCTAAGGAAGGTTCATAAGTCATTCTAGAGACCTCAATAAACGGTTTTCCTAAGACTACTTGAATTAAACTTGCATCGACTATTGGGCGGATATCTTCTACAAGCACAAAGTCGGTGACATAGGTGAAGTTCCCTACATAAACCGGTAATCCCCTAACTCTTCCCGTGAAGTTACTAATCCATCCCCTATCGGGGAACACCCTATACCTAAGTTGATTTTTCATTATCAAGTTGTATTGGGCTCTAGTCATGATGTTTATGGGAGATCTAGGGTCGATGTAAGCTTTCCACACATGCAAATGTCCTATGTTGCATGGTATGTTGAGATTAGAAGGGTCGCCCGTTTTGATAATCGGGTTACCTAGGAAGTATGGTGTCTCGGAGTCATCGAATAAATCCTTATGGTATGCCCGTTCTTCTCTAGTTGGTAACTTATTGAAGTAGTCCTCTCCATCATCTACTTCTTCAATCTTGCTTACCCTACTTTCCTTATCTACCTCGACTTCCTTAACTTCATCCCTAGGTTCATTATTTTCCTTACTCCTATCAATTGGTCTAATAGTGACAACGTTGACGAAGTGGACATGTTTGGATGAAGAAGAGTCCTTAATTTGGGGTCCGCTATTAGTGGTCCTAGCGTCCTTATGTGGAGGTGATAGCACTTGGTTGGTAAGGGCTTTCAACAAGTTGTCAATTTTATTGGTCATCTCTACTTGTTGTTGATTAAATTCGGATGTGAATTTAGCTATACGAGCTTCTTGAGATGCCATAAAATTGGACATCAATCCTTCAAAGTTATTAGTACTACCATAGTTGTTGGAAGGATTATTGTTGAAGGTACGGTTCTAGGAAGGACCGTTGGGTTGGAAGCGATTAGGTGGGTAGGAAGAATTGTTTTGGGGCACATTTTTGGTTTGACTTCCACCTAAGGTTTGGGTGATTTTTCCATGAGGGGTTGTATGAATCACCGTAAGGGTTTGGCTCGGGTTTGAAAGTGTACCACTTGTCTCCCGCTCCGTCGGTACGCGAGGATGCGTAGTCCGCAAAAGCTTGTTCAGGGAGTTCCATGCAATCACGAGTGTCGTGGGGACCACTACATAATTCGCACGAGGAAGTGATTTTATTCACTTGGCTTGAAGGTTTAGGAACCTCGTAGGATTTCATAAAAAACTTAACTTGGTCTTCAAGTTCTATGATCCTACGGTCGGAAGTGCTTGAATTATTCGAAGGCAAAGATATTGCCTTGACCGTCTTATTCAAATCACGGGGATCATTCCAACTTTCGTTGTCATATAGAGCAAGATCTTCTAGGAGATCCCATGATTGTTCCGCACTTAGATCACGTAGCCTGCCACCGGCCGCTTGGTCAATGGTTTTCCTCGTGGGGATATTGATATGGTCATAGAAGATTTGGACTTGGAGCCAAAGGTCTATGCCATGGTGAGGGACTTTTTGGAGTAAGTCCTTGAATCGAGTCCATGCCTCGTAGAGGGTTTCGCCTTGACGTTGTTGGAACGCCAAGATATCATTTCTTAGCTTGGTAGTTCTCCCCGGTGGGAAAAATTGAGCTAAGAAGCGAGTTGTGAGATCATCCCAAGAGGTGATGGATCCTGCGGGTAGACGCTCTAGCCACTGACTAGCATGGTCTCGCAGAGAGAATTGGAAGAGACGTAATCGGGTAGTCTCTCGAGTGGCAACATCAAGGTCTATAGAATCTACGATTTTGAGGAAATCCTTGAGATGTTGATTTGGATCTTCGGAACGAAGTCCATGGAATGTGCATCCGCTTTGCACCAACCGGATGGTGTCGGATCGCAAGGGAGTGACATTGGCTCCTTGAGTTAGCTCAATGGTGTTGCGATAGCCATGGTGGCTAGGTCGGGAATACTCTCCTAAGGTACGGGCTCTAGGAGGTTGGTTTGGTTGTGGTGGGTGTTGCGATAGCTTGCAATCCCACCAGGCAGTGTACTTGGTCGGTGTAGTATAGTGTAGTGGTAAGTACGGGGGATTGATCGTTCTCTCACAGGGAATAGTGTTCGTTAGGATAGAAAAACTACTCTAAAAGGTCTAAAGGTGAACGAAGATTATTTTTGTATTTTTATATTTTTATGAAAGCAAGTAAAATCTCGGGTATTGGAGGAGTGGGCGGAATTAGTTGCTAGTCAACTAACCCAGAAACTACAATTGCAATAAAAATAAAATAACTAAACTATTGTGGTTGTGAAAACTTATATGGAGACAAATGTGTTTACTTAGACTTCCTTACTCCCTAACTATCTTTTACCGATTAATTGGTGTATGTATTACTTGCGTGGATGGCGGGTGTATTCCTTAACAATTCATGGGGTGGCATACATATCTCCCCAATACTATGAGCTCTTATCTCCTCCTACAACTATGCGCACGCATAATCATAGGGATTGTAAACAGTGGCTCATGCGTTAAATACTACCTTAATAACCTAGTATGCCTTAGTTACATGTTTCTTAAGACGTTCAAGCATGTTACCATATAGGAGTATTGCCAGTTTTCTTAAGCCTAACATTGATGAAACATTCATCCCAACAAAGTAATAACACACCAATCAACCAATAATTAATAGTTAGGTTTCATTAGATCTAAGCAAACACAAGAAAAATCTAGCCTAGCATGTTAATTGAAAGACAAGCATAAGATATAATTAACCAACACATAGACATATTGATTAATTTAAGTGAGGACTTATCTTTAATTGAACATGAAGGTTTCAAGGGTGAAAAACCCTTGAAAATACAGCTAAAATCGTCTTTAGAGTTTTTCCCAAACTTGTACCAAAAGTTCCACACTAATGAATGAAAAATAGGAAATATATATATAGATTATAGGCTCTGACGCCGTCAGCTCGCCGTCATTAGGGTTCTCGGATGGCCTAGATTTACTTCTGACGCCGTCACTCTTTAAATTGCTCTGGGCCGTCACTCTTTAAGTTAACACCTGACGGCCTACATTCTCTAACACCTGACGCTGTCAGGTGTAAACATCTTGTTTTCTTCATAGGGCGTCTAGTGTAATCTGACTTCACTCTTTTGTCAACATTGGCTGACGGCGTCACCCTGTGACTCTGACGCCGTCAGGTAGGAAATCCAGCTTCTTTTGAGACTTTGTCGTTTTCTTCACTTTTATGCTCCAAAAATGTCCAAATATGCATGTTTTCCAGAATTCTTCTCAAAAGTACCTAAAATGACATAAGGAACGATTTAGGGCAATATTTGATCACATTTACTCGAATTAGGGCTTAAATGACCCCTTAAAACGGTACACTTTTCGCCTCATCACTATTACACTAGTATAATCCTTTTGGTGGACTACAAACCGTTACAAATTCATTCCACCGATATTCCCTAATATCGATGCTCACAAAGAAGGAGCTACTCCCAACGGTATTCCGCCCTCGGAAACCACCCAAAAGAATCTCGTGATTCAAATTAACCTAAGGGTCACCAAGACCACTACCAAGACTTCCCACCGGAAGTGTCAAACCCCAACTAGATCGCCAATGATCTAGGCTTGGTCACCAAGATACAAGACTTCCCTTACAACCAAATCGAATGAATAATTGTTTGATTGTTTAATCAAGCCCTAACCTAACCTAGAGACTCGATTATAATAGAAAAGGTATAGAGATAGAAGACCTCGACACAATCACAAGAGTGGATTAGGTTCTTGTAATTCTTCCCTTGCAAGAGATATGTGTTCTTCCAAAGATGTTAGTGTGAAAGATTAAGAATACAAGATAGAATTAGAGGATTAGAGAGAAAGAATACAAAGAGGAAGAATAATGGCAAGGGGTGAGGAATACAAGAGGTAAGGTGGGGTATTTATAGGCCAAGACCCAAACTTGAGAAAATGTTTACGAGACTGGCGTGTCGGAGCGCTGGCAGCGCGTCAGGACCTCTGATACTTTTTATCATTTTGGGTGTTGGTCTTTTAAATACCTAACCTTTCTAAACCCCCAATTGAACTTCACACATTTAAACCTTAACATTAATCATTCTAAGGTTTACCAACTCAAATAACTAATTTGGAAAAATGTTTTGTGAAGTGTTTTAAGAGAAACCAATTATCAAAGAGAGAAAGGTAGAAAGGATAATTGGATAGGAGTAGAATAGGTATTCCTCATTTGGTATAGAGAGAAGAGAAGAATATGCCAAGAGGATATTCCTTTGCTTGAAAAGGAAGTGTGGATGTTAGAGAGGGAAGATATTTGAATTTGAAATTCAGATGGTGTGAGAGGGAAGTGAGAGAGTGAGGTTGGGTTAAGGTTGAACCATGGTTGGGTTAGAAGAGAAAGCATGGTTAGGTTAAGAAGAGAGTGTGTTGAGAACAAACCATGGTTGGGTTATAAGGAAACCATGGTTGAGTAGAAGAGGATATGCAAGAGAATATTCCATCCTTGGAGAAGAGGGTGTAATGGAGGGTTGAGATGTGTTTGGGAGAGTTGGATGGTTGAGATGAGTTTGGGATGATGTGATGGTTTGGAGCCTAAAGGGTGAATTCAAATTTGAATTTGAATGTGAGATGGGGAAAGAGATAAGGTTGGATATGAGTTGGATTTGTGTAAGAGTGAAGAGATATGGATGAGATTGTGGTGAGTTGGCAAGTGTGTGTGTAAGGAGAGGGTTGTGAGGGGAGTGTTTGTAATTTGAAAATATGAATGTTGGATGTGTAAGGAATGAGTTAGATATGATTGGATGGGGAGCCTATGCTTGGATTCAAATTTGAAATGAATTTCCCATGTGTTGAAATGGGAAGAGTGTGGGAAGTGAGGTGTTTTGTAGGGAAGGTTTATTTGTGTTTGAAATGAAGGGTTGGATGAAGAAGATGATGTGTTGGTGAATTCCTATTTCCTAGTGGTTGAAAGGGAATGTAGTGAACAGAATGTTTTCGAGATATGGTGTGGGAATGTAGGGGACAAAAAGTATATAGAAATACAAGGAATATAAGAGGATGTTGGGGATAAGATTTGGGAGGATTTGAAAGGGTTGCAGGATTTGTTTTATGTGGGAGATAATCAAATGATTGATTAAGGCTTAATCATAATGTCATTAAGTACGAAAAGAGTTGACATTTATGATTATGAGTTGAGAAAATCAAAGGTTACTTATAATCTCAAGTACCTCAACGTCGAGAATCCATAATCTCATAACTCGTGACTTTCCATGACTCGACGTACTCAACTATCACTTTGGTATAAACAAGCTAAGTGCTTTGCATTGATGTAAAACATATCCCATGCGGGAACGGTTGCGTTTACACAAAGTGACCTTTGACTTTGTTTGACCAATAAGGGAGTAAACCCGTTATGTGATTAGAGAAGACGTAAGCACGGTTTATGGCCATATGAATACTTTCACTTGATGTTACGTGAAATATATAAGATCCCTAGGTTTAGAAAAGCCTTGGCTAGAGGCATTTGACAAAATAGTTGAGTTGGCGTTTTCCCGAAAACAGGTGTTTCAAAAGTTGGATCTCTCTAATTCTAAAACTCGTTTCGAGTGTTCTCAATTAAGCACATAACATATACATACCTGTATTGAAAGATCCACATTTGTTGGGTAAGGGGAAAGCCGACTTTCAAATTTCGTCCCGAACCATACAATAGCTTGGCGCCCTGCTGGCGCGTCGGCAGCGCGTCAGGAACAGATATGGATTTGGGGGAATTTTGGCTATCGTTTGTTTTTTTATGTGTTTCGAAGGTTTATTTATCATCATTAAAACATAAGGAGATCTTAGTCAATGTTGCCCCAACACACCTTGGTTCAAAGATGAGGCAGATATTATAGGAACCGGTGTATCTGATTCAGAGGGTGGATAGGGTAATGTTACCGGAAGGAATAAAAGGAGGTCTAAGGAAGCTAACTGAGGAATTTACTAAGTACAAGACCTGGTTAACAAGGCGGTCCTAGTTCGAGATTCCAACATTGGATGGATATGCTGAGCAACGTTATTAGTGTCTATGGATTTACTAAGTACAAGACATGGTTAACAAGGCGGTCCTGGTTCGAGATTCCAACATTGGATGGATATGCTGAGCAACATTATTAGTGTCTATGGTTTATATGTTACTTAGACAATATTAGGGGTTTACTTGTATTTAGTATAAATAGATTTTAGGATTATAGTTAAAGTAGGAAACTAGTCGCTTGTCTTGCAAGGCAAGCATGCAACCATCCTATAAAATTCGAATTCCATAAGGGCCGTAGAGAAAAGTTCATTGTTGACACCAAAATTCTCTAAATACCCGATGAATCAATTCTAGCCATTTATGTTTCTATCAAAACAAACAGAGCATTGATTGGGATGCCTAACTCGTATGCCTAATAATATGCCTAAACCTATGTGTCAACATCCTATTGGGGACGGCAGAGGACCCACTTCTTCACAAGCCAATAATGTATTGCCACATCTATTAGGCACACAATTAGTCACATATTTTGGGCCTCCCAATCATTTTTCAAACAAAAAACCTACATTTATCTTTTTCTTTAATAATTAAATATCTCACAAATAGTTAATTGTTACGTGAAAAAAATCATACAAATCGTCTTTGTATAGAGGGGCACTTCTATATACTTTTGACGAACTTTTTTCCCAACTTTTTTTTGTGAGTGTTGAAATTTACGTCTAAGAAATTACATTTGATTTGTTATTTCACATTAATTTGTGAAATCACACGTGATTCTTAACAAAAAAATCACATGTGAGTTTTTCAGACGCAAATTTAACATTAAAACAAAATTCGGAAAAAAAGTTCGTCAAAAATATATTGAAGTGTCCGTCTCCTGAAATATTAAAAAAATTCTCAAGTATTTTTTTTGTTGCTTAACGATTTACCGTTTACAATGTATTTTATTATTTTTTTTTTTAAAAAGGTGAAAATGATTTTTATTTTATTTATTATTATTTATTTTTTTGTTGAAAAAATGAATGACCAAGATTGACTCATTGTATCTTTATAAAATATGAGGGCTATATTTGAACTCAACTTATGGGCTGTATACCTCCTTATCTCTATAAAGGAGGTGATGGGATGATAGTTTGTATATTTTTTCTTCCTCATTCGTTACTAATACAATAGAACATTTAAGGTCAAGTCACGTGTGTTGTTATCTTGAGTCGATATTCTTCGTTAGCTTACAAGGTTTGTTGGTTTTTAGCCAACAATTGGTACAACCAGTACACCTTTAATATTGTTTTAGTTTATTTAGAATTTTATTTAAAAATAATAACAATAATAATAATAAGAGAGAGAGTAAACTACATCGTTCGTCCTTGTGGTTTACGTTGACCGACAAGTTTCGTCCTTTGACCGAAAAAAATGCACCATCCGTCCCTAAATGCGAAACGTTATCGTTGGTCCCTCTCTTTAACGGCCTTCATTAACTGTCGTTAAGTCACTCTAATTGATAATCAAATGAGGGTATAATGGTGAATTTACTACACTCTTTTTCTTTTCCTTTTATTTAAACACAAAAAAAT
This sequence comes from Artemisia annua, assembly GCA_014162995.1. Taxonomy (NCBI): domain Eukaryota; kingdom Viridiplantae; phylum Streptophyta; class Magnoliopsida; order Asterales; family Asteraceae; genus Artemisia; species Artemisia annua. The sequence goes on from LBNU01032438.1 coordinate 34,128, forward strand.
AAAAACCACCACCATCAATCATTTTCTTCTCTCTTCTTCAATCACTCCACCTACACCTTTCCACCCACCACTACCACCATCCACCACCAGTCCTGCCACCAGCAGTCCAACCACCTCTGATAACCACAAAAAACCCAATAACAAACACCCATCTCATTCTCTCATTATATATAAACACCAACACCTCATCTTCATATACTCAAACACAAAATCCAACCTACAAATACTGACCCATGATCTTGCATCTTCATTAAAAATCATCACCAAATTATAAAAACAAAACACATCATTCCTTAGATTTATAAAATCCACCGATCAACCAACCACCACTACAAATCTGATCAAACCACCTGCCAACAAGAGCCACCCACCACCAGTCCCTGCTTCATCTTTCCCAAATAAACACAAACCCCTTAATCAATTTTATATTCCAATAACAAACACACACTCTCACCTGCTTCATTTGTGATTGTGAATTATATTGTGGACTAGTTCAGCTGTATGAATTGGTAGTGTTTTTGGACTATTTTAATTAGTTGTGATGAGATTAATTACAAAATTGAAAAAAATGGGTTGAACTTTCTGAATTGGTAGCAATTTAGAACATGTGTGGTACTGTGGTTATAGTAACTTCTTGTGATATAAGTTATTTGTGATGTGCTACAGGGGTTGTATGAATTGGCCATTGGGTGTGTTTTAAGACTTGTTTTATCAGCTGTAATAGTTATGGGTATGTTTTTAATCNTGGTAAGTGTAAGTTTAATTTGATTTTGTGTGTGTTTAAAAATAAGATGATGATGATGGTTGGTAGTGATAAAGATAAATAGAAGAGATGGTGGTGGGTGGTGAATTGTGATAGTTGGAAATGAAGATAATTAGATAAATGGAGGAAGAAGATGAGAAGTTCAAAATGAGACGGAAAAGACCAAAATACCCTTATGTGGACTAACTTAACGAGCGTTATTTACGGTTGTTAAATTGAAGGACCAACGATACATAACGTTTCGCATTTAGGGACGAACGGTGCACTTTTTTTGGTCAAAGGACGAGACTCGTCGGTCAGCGCAAACCAACGATACATAACTTTTGTATTTCTCACAAAGACATTTCCACGTTTTCATGCAGGTTCCTTGTAATTTCTATGGAGTCAAGAAGTAGGTACAAGTCCCTATGTTTCACAATTTTATTAAATTATGGTCTACATTGACGCCTTATATTTTAAAGAAAATTCTTTGAAGTTCAAATCTTTTGACTATTTGACGTAACAAATGGTGTTTCCTTGCAGATGTTTACCCTTCACTTTTGAAGAAAATGAAGAGATCGAATATGACACAAGAACTGAAACAAATACAACTGCTACACAAACCTTTTATACTGCTTGTTCGGATCTTAACAAGTCCGTACCCAGTTTTCATGCAAAGGTATCAGAATTCTCAAATTTGGCTGAGAAACCAAGCAATCTGAGGGTTTTCAGGATTTCTGAGCTCAAGGCCGCAACTAAAAGCTTTAGCAGGGCTTCGATGATCGGCGAGGGTGGATTTGGATGTGTGTATAGGGGTGTGATCAAGAGTTTGGAACCTCCTTTTGAAGATATTCAGGTTGCTGTGAAGTACGCCCATGGGGTATTGCAGGCAAGTAGTTCCTTAGACTTTCTTCTATATGAGATCGAATATTGGGGTGTTTTAGATTGTTTGCTTAAGTAGCTTTGAGTACTTAGATAGAACAAACTGACTGCTTGTATTGACACACCTGTTACATAGTTTGATACTTAGGAGCATGAAAGTGATTGCTTGTATATGACCCGTTAAGAGCAGGAACTGGAACTGGTATATTAACAATAGTTGGGTATTTGATTGCCCAATCATCAGGCCATTTCCAAACACCATGTTGAATCATTTCAGCTACAGAGATATTGATGTCAAGTCTTGCATTATATAGACTTCTTAAAGTGACATGGTCAAATAGAGGACCCCAGTGAGCCCAGTTATCATTCCACATTGAACGAATCCATTTTACCCATATATGTTTGATTAGCATTGCTCTATTCCAAACAGCCAGATGTATTACTCCCGATCCTCTCATAGACTTTAATTTACCAGGCTATTTTAGCTTTGCCTTTTGTTAACTCCCCATTCCACCGAACCCCTTTCAAAAGCCTATTAATTTCCTTGATTATAGTGCTAGGAAGGAGAAAGACGATGACTAGTATATATACATCAACAGAAGCCAACACATCAGTGATCAATTGCAGTCTTCGAGCAAAGGAGAGACTTTTATTCCTCCAATCATAAATTCTGTTTTTAATCTTGTTCACCTATCCCTTACAATGTTAATTGAGAACTGGTTAAAATTATGCGATATGAGATTGACACCAGCAACAAGCCCAACACTTTCCGTCTTGTAGACGACTTTCTCCTGATCAATTCACGATTTCACATCATTAAATAAATCACCTTTGAATTGTTTTTCGTATATGGATTTGGCTGATGATCTTCTTGCAACAGGGGCACAAAGAGTGGTTAACAGAGATTAATGTTCTTGGGGTGGTCAACCATCCAAACCTTGTCAAACTAGTTGGTTATTGTGCAGAGGATAATTTAGAAGGAACAAAACTGCTTTTAGTCTATGAATATATGCCTAATAAAAGTGTGAGGGATCAGTTATCTGAAAAATCTGAAACACCTCTCTCATGGACAATGAGACTAAAAGTGGCTCAAGATGCGGCTCGTGGCTTGACATATCTACATGAAGATATGGATTATCAGGTAATAAACTTTAAAACTTACCAAATAAAAGAAATGGACATTCTTATAAGCTACCAAACCAGTACCTTTGGTTTCTTGTAGATTATTTTCCGAGATTTCAAATCTTCCAACATTCTTCTAGACAATCATTGGAATGCTAAGCTTTCAGATTTTGGGTTGGCTCGATTAGGTCCTCAAGAAGGAGTCACTCATATCTCAACTAAGGTACCATTACTAATTTGTCTCACGGAAAATGCAACTTTCCACATTTTTAATTTGAGTTTCATTTACAGTATCCCATAAATTTGACTACATGTTTCCCGCATCATAACATACAGTAGTATGATATCTAAGATTACTATCTATCATAAGTTCAGTTCATTTTTGTCACAAAGGAACTAAAGAAGGTCCCTTGATAGATCTATAGTAAGATCAAGTAATGCTGCATGAAATGTAATGATATGAACATGTTCTTAGCATTTAGGGACATTTAGAATCGTGTTAAGCTTTTTCATCGTTCTATAATTTTCATTTTCATTAGTTTGTAGGAACCATGGGATACGCATGTCCAGAGTACCTTGCAATAGGACATCTCACGTCTAAGAGTGATGTGTGGAGCTATGGGGTGTTCCTATATGAACTTATTACGGGTAGGCGCCCATTGGATAGAAAAAGGCCTCAGAATGAGCAGAAGCTTCTAGAATGGGTGAAACCTTATGTAGACTCCAAAAATCTTGAGTTAATCATTGATTCAAGACTTGAAGGTACATGCTCACTGAAGTCTGCACAGAAGTTGTCTTTTATAGCCGATTGTTGCTTGTCTAGAGACCCAAAGTCAAGGCCAAAAATGAGTGAGATCTTAGAAATGGTCAACCAACTCATTGCAGTTCCGTCACAAGCAACTAGCCCTGCACCACATTTCAAGAGTCTGGTCACGATGACTGCTTTCAGGTGGAAGACAGGTGTCAAGGGAAAAAAGACTCGCGATGATACTAAAACTAAAGCTGAAAGGGGGTCTAATGACATGCAACTTAGAGCAGCTGCTCACATTCCTCGAAAACGCGCTATGAAGGTCTTGAAATCTTGTTTTTAGAAATGAGTGTAAATAGTTTTAAGTATTTAAGAAAATATGAGAAATAGTAAAAACCAGTTACTTTTATTTTAAATTTTCATATTTTAACTGGTTTATCCTAGGTTAATAATGAAATATTGTATTTATTTGTGTGTGCACATACATATAATAAAGTTAGTAACTATCTCCGGTTTCAAGCTCAAATGTGTTTTGACGTTCAGCTTAACTGTGTTTAGAACTTCTATTTCAGGAGTTTTTCCTTTCTTAAGTACATTTAAATAATTGAGCATGTATAATGGAATTAAGGTGAACTTTTCTATTTTTTTAAGAAACGTGGGCTGAGTTTTGAAACGAGTGTTTTGAAGCTCACAGAAGCTTTCTGCTTTTAATTTGAAGAAAATAAAGCTCCTATGCACAAAAGCTATAGATAGATTATACCATTAGCTGCTAAACATTATTTATAACTAAACAATAGCTAAACCTTATTATATATGTACTGATGGTGAATGGTTGTAAAAACTAGAAGGCATAAAAGAAAAAACGACGTGACTTGCACATGCTCCAAATTAAATTGAAACCTTCTTGCCATTGAGACAATTTAAGAATACGTAGTATAAAGTGGCCGTCCCTGATTCTTGTTTTTGTCACTGTAAAGCTCCACTTTATCAAAAATCCAAGTATTAAAAACAGAAATATTGTACAGTTGTCTTTTGTAGTGCTATGATATACACATATGCTGCTTTGAGCTTTGATAAATAAAAGTTGAGATAATCTTGTTAAACGGGTCGAATAAGTGGGTCATGAGTCAAAATCAGGTAAGAAAGATTCGTGCTTTATTAGTTTTTATTATGCAGATTGATACACTTGATATCGAGTTGATTCAGCTACTAGTAGTCTTTTGATAAATGGAACATGTCACTGTTTAAATGATAGAATTTTGATATTAACTGAGATGATAATGTTAAACGGGTCAAAAAAGGGGGTCATGGGTCAAGACCGGGTAAGAAAGATTATTGGCTTATTGCTTTTATTGGTTTCAGTCATATCGGGGTGTTTAGGATGTCATCTTATTGTGTTTTATAAAAAGCAATAATCTTAATAAGTGTTTGGGCTGTTTTATTGGCTTACTAAGATGGTACATTAGTACTTTTTAAGGTATAATAACTACTTGTATAGTTCTGTTTAAAAAAAATGCGTAAGTGATGTTTTAGAAGTATGTCCACTTGTATAAGTCGATACAACCAAAAAAAAAATCACTGCTTTATTTGTTTCATGATTATCTCAGAGATTAACTTTCAGTTATATGAGATGTTTGGAATTTCATATCCTGTTTTGTTTTGAAAAAAGCAATCACCTTTATCATTGTTCGGGTTGTTTTCTTAATTTACAAAAGCATTTTTGGATGTGAAATTTACACAGTAATGTGTTGTATACATGTGTCAATTTTGGTAAAGTTCTGTTTGAAAGATAGAATTTTGATTAATGGTGACTCCTTTTGGGATGATTCTGTTTTGCCGGGTGAAAAGGGGGGTCATGGGTCTAAACCGTGTAAGCAAGAAACCTGCTGTATTCAGATTTACTTAACATTTTTGAAGTGTGATTCAAATAAAAGATGCTTTTATTAGTTTAATGATGAACTCAGGGAGTAATGTTCGGTTATATGGGGTGTTTGGAATTTCAAGTCTTATTATTTTTTCTAGAGCAATAACTTTTATGAGTGTTTGGATTGTTTTATTGGCGTATTGAAATTTGTCGTTAGCAAATGTTTAAGAAAATCAGGGACACAAAATTGATATCTGGAGCAAACCAAAAACAAATATTGTTAATGATAATCTTTTTATGCGGAATTGGCACTTTTTAATGAAACACAAATTAACCTTGAAATCTTGTTATCAACATATTAGATGGAGCAGAAGCGAAGTTCATCTGATTCAGTATGTGACCAATTGCTTCCTTTATGTGCAAAATATCCATGGTTTGTTGCTCAGAACCTACAAGCCGAAGAAAATAGCTCTAGAGACCAGATTTTCTACACGCTACATGACCCATTGACTAAATATCAATGTCAAATCCCTGAGATGATGGGGAGACATATTCGAGGGTATTATCATGGTTGGGTTATTCTTTCCGACCATCCAGAAAATGTAATGTGGTCTCTTTGGAACCCAGTCACTTCCAAGATGATTAAGTTCCCCCCTTTGATTTTGAAAGATGGAAATTCAGAATCTATCAATGAATGTTGTCTATCAGCCCCTCCTGACAATCCAAGTTCAGTTCTCCTGTTAACTAGACCCGAAAAACATACCTTTGTTTTTTATCGTCTAGAGGGTAAAAGAAAAAAGTTAAGATGGATCGAAATGTCATATGCTAGCCAACTCAAGAAAATAACCGGTGAAGATAATTCAATAATATATAACCTAGCTTGTTGCAATGGTAAAGTATATGCATTGAATGCCCATTCTGTTGGTACTTTTGTCATACAAATTGACATTTTGGTTAAGGATAAAGAAGTTCTAATCAAATTATTGCTCTTAGGATACACTCCTATTCCTTCCTGGTATAGTGGCACTTATAAGAGTATTTTCCTGAAAGGGTATTGTACCGAATTGTTCTGCATTTTGGTATGTTTTGGTGAAGAAACACTTGAAGGAGTTTATATTTTTAGACTGGACATGGCTAGTGTAACATCGGAAGAAATGCAGAGATTTAAAGGCTTAGACATGAGCTGTAAAAGATGGCAAGAAGAAGACTGGACCGACTTGGAGATGAGTCAGAATATGTGGGAAGAATTGGTAGACCTCAAAGAAGCTATTTTTTTTGTGGATCTTACTCTTGATTGCTTGGTATATTACAGACCCGCGATTGCCTTCGAGTTGGGGGGTTATATACACATTCGTTTGGGCGAAATTTTGTGTTCATACCATGTCAAAGATAATACTGTTTCCCTTTCTTCTATGCCTTCATTAGCACTGCCAACAAGCAATGTGTCCTTATGGGAATGCAGGTACTAATTATTTATTTATTAAATTAACTAATTAAGTGCATCGAGAATGTTTTCTGAAAATAATATTTTGTGTAGGTTAGAAGATGATCATGGAGAAGCTAAGTGTACTGTTGATTCGAAACAAGAAGTGGACCAGATAGTGGGAAGAGCAGCTACACATAATGAGATTGGACTTAATGAATCAAACCTTCTTAATCTTCCGTTTGATATATTGGAGATGATTATGAAGCTCTGTGTTGGTGTGGAATACATGAACTTCCGTGCTACATGCAAACGTTGTCATGTAGCAGCACCTTTGAGACAATGGAGCAATGAAACTTCATTAAGGAGATTGAAAACTTATTCGTTTGTTTCACCATGGTTAATAGTAGTAGACAAAAATCAAGGCATTGTCAGCTTTACTGATCCATTATTGGGGGACAAGTACTTTATGAAAAATCGACATGTATTGCTTGCTCGTCAAAAAATTTATTGTTCCAGTTTTGGTTGGTTGTTATTTTTGAGTACTGAATTTGATCGCCTAGTATTCTATAACCCCTTTACCAGTGATCTCCGCAAGCTTCCAGAGGCAGATAATAATTTCATGAGCTTGTGTTTCTCAGCACCACCAACTTCCCCTGATTGCATGGTTGTTGGATTTCCAGGAACTTATGAGTGGCTTGTTATGATTCACTTTGTAGCTCGGGAACCATCTTGGCGTACACTTCATGTTGGTGTTGAGCCAAAATCTCTTCAATTTCCAACATTTGTTGGACAAGATCTTTATTTCTTGGGTAGCGAGGGTGAACTTATTGGTTTTAAAGATTTGGGTGAAGAAGATTACTCCTTGACAATTCTTGAAGCTAAAGTCCCAATAAGCTGTTGCATAACTCTAACAGAATATTATTTAATAAAATGTGATCAAGATCTTCTAAAAGTCATTATCAGTAAGTTTGGAGAGCTTGTTGATGTATTCAAGTGGAATGATCCCAAAAAAGAATGGCTGGAAGTAGATAGTTTGGGAAAGCACGTGATTTATATTTGTGATACAACATGTCTCAGCATTGAGGCCAAAATACCAGAAATGGAGAACAAGATCTTCTTTCCACTACTATATTCCAAGAACAAGAAGATAGTGTTTTACTCACTCAAAACATGCATGTATCATACATTCAGTGGCGAAAACATCCAACCACATTTCAAGGATTATTTGGGAACTACATATCATCTCTTCCCTCATTCGTGGATTGAACCAACTTGGTCCTAGGTAATTCTATTATTAGTAATATTGTTATGTTTTTGGGCATGTTAAAGCGTTTCATCTTTTAATTTATTTGTACTTTTGACTTGTGTTCATGGAATCATTCTGCACTCATTTCATGTTTTGGATTTTATTTCATGTCATAGTTTTAGTTATTATGATTGTAGTTTTGACTGGACTTTATTTTGTCCAAGGTCTATCTTTTCAAATTATCTTTCCTAATACTATATTAGCACATTTGAAGACATGATTACATGGCTATACCAACACGCTTAAGCCGGTGAGCCAAATTAGACATAATTTCATCTCTCAGTTGATAATTTGAAACCCAACATAAGTATTTCTCTGAAAATGTTGATCTCATTGCAAGTGTGCAACTTTTTGTTAAGTGTGTAATGTATTATTGAGCTCATGTCAGGTGTATCAGAATTGTCAAGTTGCTATCCATTATGTCTTTAACTTACTTATAATAATTGGCTAAACGTTGAGTTTGGTTTAGGAATTAGTGGTGTGCGAGCTCATTTCGCTATTCAGTTCCTTCTTTGTAATTTTTAATGTTTAGTATAGACTCAGCAACCTTATACCTTGGATCGCACCTTTTAACTAGCGAATGTCAATAGTTTGCTTAGTGCTTCAGTAGTTTATGCAAATTAATGAATGGCCCTTAGTGTTATTGCACTATTTTGTAGCTTTGTTTTCATCTAAAGCAGAGTATGTTTGTTAGTTCCGGGGTTCTAGAATAATGGTTTTGTTAATAAAGTTTAATGCTACTACTTGTTACTTCAAGGCGAGTACTCTCTGTCCTTAAAGCAATTTCGCCCCCACCGTTCTTTTGAACAATCGTGTTTAGGGTTACCGACGAATTGCCTCCCAAGATACAATGAAGCAACGTATGTAGCGATTATCAACACTACACGATGGTGGTGATAATCCGGATGAACTACCGAGTTATCGGGGGTTTCAAGAAACTATAAATAATAGTTCTATAGCACTATTATTTATAGCAATCGGGTATATTGAAAATAAGGTTTTGTATGTGTTTGTTTTTGGTTTTGCATGATCAAAAACGTTGGAATAATGACCCTATATATAGGCATGCTCGTGACCATTCAAATAGTCACAATGGTTCACCAAAAG
>LBNU01032438.1:44152-65220 GCA_014162995.1 Artemisia annua
ACTCGATACCAAATATGATATCCATCATCGGCATCCGCATATGCCAAATATTAATTCTACTAATTGGTGATTTCAATTAAATATAGATTCCAAGTAAATAAGATTCACAGTAAAAATGCATTGTAAGCATGTCAAATCCTATTGCTTCAATAACAATAAATTAAAAATAACAGTTGTAATTTGCGGGAAAATAGCCGCCAACAACGGTTATCAAAAACCAACAATTTGAATCTACCAGCAAAACTCAAGAATTGCTATTTGATCATCCAACATAAACACATAAATTAATGTGTCCTATTTATTGTCCATGAAGACAAGATGCAGAATTCCAATTAATTATCATCAACTTTCATGCAGTCATATCATTATGTCACCATCTACTATAATAATAAAACAGGGTTTTAAAAAGCAATCTCATTCTCAAAATTGCTTAAAACTTGCCACCTATAAAATAAAACCAATCCGACGGTCAACAATGTATTTTAGTTTTAAGCATTGACTGCAAGAAAATTAGGCGGCATCACTCTCACTTTTTTCATTTGATAGAACAGAACGCATCTAAAAAACACACACAATTCTCTCTCGAGATCCCCTTTCTGTAACCCTAAACGAAGATCAAAACTAATCTCCATTCAAATTAACCTTTAATCAAAATGATTTGTGGAATTATCTAATCCATTAATTTAATCCCACTAAAACCAGATTCACTTTCACCAACACCAAAAGGCTCTTTTCAGCAAATCCTAATTTGGTTATCAAAATCATAAACCGATCAACACATAATCACCACACAAATGATCCGGTAATTTTTTTATTTTTGTTTCGATTGATTAAAAAGAGTTTAGCCGCTCTGTTTTGATGTATGATGGATTAGTGATTCGTTACGTATGCATTTATTGATTATGGTAATTGATTTTATTTTTGCATACCAAGTGTTCGATGAAAGTCCCGAATGATTTTTTTTTGAAACCTGTTGTTTTCGAATGTAGTTTTTTTGTGTGATTAAACCAGATATAAAGTGTTTATGGAATTGTTTAACGAATTGTGGATTTGTGATGGAATTTTTTTTATGAAAATAAATTAGTGATGTCACTTGATGGATGATGGATGATTGATACTGATAAAAAATTAAAAATATGGGACAGTTTGTGCCTCATTTGTTATACACCAATTGTGCTTAACCATTGGGTCCAAAAGACTTGGATTAAAGAATGGTAAGCTCTTTTCTCCCTTTGTAAATGTGATTAGACACTAATTCATGTTACTTATGTAGGTTGTTGATGGCGTGACTTCGACATTGCAAGTCAAGTGATGGTGTGACTTGAGTTGATGTTGAGGAAGTTCCTGGAGCCATTGTTATCAACATAGGTTATATCTGGTTCGGGTATGTATTTATTAGCATAATACACTAAAAGGGTTTTCAGTAAGGTTTAAATCAGTTTTGCAGGAGGAAACTCTGGTTATTCGATAAAGATAATATAAAAGATTTTATGATTAGAATTTACAAATCGTGAACGTCACAGGTTTTAGTAGATCAAACAGCATGACTACTTACGTCAACAATTAGGTTGAATGAAACAAGTGATAGAGTTATGTGTAGTACATCTTAGAAACTATAGGTGGCGAGATGGGTTGGGTTGGGTAAATTTTAAAGGAAAAACAAAAGAAAAAAGTTTGGTGCATGTTTTCCATTATTGTGAGAATAGTATGTTTGGATGGAAAGTCGGTTAACTAGACACATACGTTTTTATGTTTTAAAAGCTATGCATAAGATATTACTATTACACGAATTACTACCTACGCAAATTGACTGACTGATGTGTTGTTCTTCCCCTTAGGATATTGGATACATTAAGGAGAACATAGCTCAGACCATAATGGAAAAAAAGACTGGCGACTCACAGCTGTAAATATTGGTAGAGTGGCTTCGGGGTGAAAATAAAAGAAGAGAACAACTCCTTAAGTTTCAGGCATAACTTGAGGATGATTGTGAGAAGATATTCAGTAAGAGGTCAGTAAATACCATCCATACATGCTCACCCTTTGTTTTTATTTTCGCGTGTGTAATTGACTTATCCTTTGATGTTATGAATGCATTGCAGTACCATCCAGTCTGAGAAGGAACAGCCACCCAACATGGCATCATTGATGAGATGTGGTGGTCGATCTGAAACACTATTTTCTCAAAAGAAAAGGTGTGTTTATGCTTCGAAAATGCACGTTTACACAACCATATAATTTTACTACAAGTTATAGCTACAACGTGCTAACTGCTGGTCTCATATTGCATTATTGTTTTTTCTTCAAGTTCTGCATTTATTAATGTTAAGCTAATGCAATAGTATACAACCAGCTTGCTAACTTGGAATGGCAATGTTACAAAAGTTGTCTTTTTTCTGGCTCAACTATTCAAACTAATTCATATATACAATATCTTGGAACTTTTTCGTACTTTATACAAAATATATAAGGAGCATAAATGCATAATGTGGTTGCGTGGGGGAATTTTTGTAGTCTTAAGTACCTTGCTTTCTTTTGGTGGTACTTGGTTTCTTCTCGATAATGTTATGAGGTTGTAAAGAAAGAGGTCTAAAGATTTTCTTTTGTACTAAAAGCAGATGACTTAACCCAATAGTGAAAATTAAGATTAATGCTCTTATGCAACTTCTTTGTGATTTTGGCCATAAATTTTGGTAAGGAAAAAAATGCAGCTAATTTTGAAATTAATAGCTTTGACATACTAGAATTACACCTCGCTCCACTCCATATATTACAATTTCCATAGGAAGAAGGCATGATTCTTCCAGTGGAGGTATATATTGACTATTGAGACATGTAGTAACATCTAACAATAATATTTTGGTAAGCATTTATTTTGATAAAGGTTTGTTATCAGGTCAAGAAAATGATGGTTTATTCGAATGCAAACAATAATTGAAGACACATGTGAGATCTCACTAACATAATAAGTCGTTGCTTTGGATCGAAGATTTGCTGATGACGCGGAAACTCAAATTGCGGAAGCTTCTTATGGCACACTGTAAAGCCTAGACTTATCCGATGGGTTTACTCTCTTATAACTTCGTTTAGAGCATCAATACTTCGGTTAGTGATTTATCCTCCTTTCTAATTCTTTTTACTTATTCTAATTATTTTTTACTTAATGCTAAATCTTCACTAATTTTTCTGACAGGTCATGGCAAATGGTCACCTTGGGAATGATGTATGTAAATCAGTGTTATATATGGGATGTGATGTACGTAAATCAATGTTTTTTCACATGGACAACTCTACGTAGATGGCAACTATTTGTAATCATACAACAAACGTTGTCTATAAAGATGTCCTTCATCGACTATAAGTTTGTTCTTATTTCTTAGCTATTTTTTTGTTTAAACAATCAATGTTATTTATTTTCCTTGTGTTAGCTTTTTGGTTTTTAAAATTATACGAAGTATCATTTTAACTTTATTTCTATTAACCATTTTACTACTTTTATATTTTCAACAATTTTTAAAGCTAGCCGCCCATCGGGCGGGCCTTGAGGCTAGTAACATATATGTAGTATGTTAATATGGTTTTAATTTATCAATTCAAGAGTTATCAAATTTCACTTGAACAAAGTCATGCAAATTTGGCACAAAGTTAAACAGTGTTACATCATGTGTTAATCATATATAAACACAACTTTGGTCTTTCATATGAAATATATCATATCAACATAATTTCATATAAAATACGAAAACCATTTCAGTGACAATAATCAACGAGGTCTCACTGCTAATTCCAACAAGATTATCAATCTAACACATATCAGTTCCACATGATATTATGCCACATGTTATCATATATTTCATGCAATTCATACTTACATGCATCTCATAATTCAATATAAAGCTTAAAAAGAATTGCGTACTTGTATGATCGTATCGAAGTTTGTTCCACGATTTGAGTATGCTTCCATCAAAGTGGCCTTATAACCATAATCACAACAACTTGTATGTTTTGTTGGGGCATGTTCTATTATTTGAATCTTCTTTCCGTCAACATGACAATATCTCTCAAACACCATTATTCAACACGAAAAATTGCTTTAAGATTGTTAGTTCCGGGGTTCTAGAATAATGGTTTTGTTAATAAAGTTTAATGCTACTACTTGTTACTTCAAGGCGAGTACTCTCTGTCCTTAAAGCAATTTCGCCCCCACCGTTCTTTTGAACAATCGTGTTTAGGGTTACCGACGAATTGCCTCCCAAGATACAATGAAGCAACGTATGTAGCGATTATCAACACTACACGATGGTGGTGATAATCCGGATGAACTACCGAGTTAACGGGGGTTTCAAGACACTATAAATAATAGTTCTATAGCACTATTATTTATAGCAATCGGGTATATTGAAAATAAGGTTTTGTATGTGTTTGTTTTTGGTTTTGGATGATCAAAAACGTTGGAATAATGACCCTATATATAGGCATGCTCGTGACCATTCAAATAGTCACAATGGTTCACCAAAAGTTGCAATTAGAGACGGTTTAACGACGACTTAGCGACAGAAAAAGCGTCGCTAACTGAAACTTTTTCTAACAGTCGCGATGCTTCAGTCACAGACACCATTTCAAGCGTATTAACCGCCACCATTACGAATAGGTGCATATTTACAATTGTAATGGTTCATTAGGTACGGTTTTGTGACAGAAAAACTGTCACTAATTGCCTTTTCGTGGGTCATCAACAAAACACAACAAAACACTTCATTTCCTTCCTAAGACTCAATCCCAAAATGATTTCAACATACTATATTTTGAAAATTTCCCAACAATGTTGCCCCCACATCATCGGCATGTCAGGTAAATTGCTTTAGAAGGGTAGTAACCAATCTATCATAATCCGTGTCAACTGATGCTTACATAGAGACTGATCCGCTCGATTAGAATTAATTCAGCAACTAATTTCGATTGGAACATCTGCCTCTNTTAAAAATGGTAAACATGATGAAAAAAAGTACAATTTTACAGTCATGTTATAGAATGTGTTTACGTTACAAAAGACCTGTTTGGATCTTGACTGGGCTTCCCATATGCTACATGGACAAGTTGACACTAACATATAAATATCGTATGGTGCATATGTAAAATTAAAGTCAGCAATTTTGTTCTTCCTCTCTCTAATGGATAGAAAGTGTGTTTACTTGTTAGGTTTCAAGCACAAATGGGATTTGAAGTTCTATTCTAGTGTACAAGATTGTCAAAAGAGGAATAATATAAAATTTGCAAAATCTCCTACTGATCATGACAATACACCCTACATTTCATAGAACCTAAACCTTCTAACCGAAACCCTAAATATAACACGAAACCCTAATTCTGATGAAACCAACATGTGACAATATAACGAAATCCCAATTTTAAAGAAAAAAAAATAATTAAAAAAAAAAAAAAAAAAACCTATCGATTCAATCGGAAGCAAAATAAAAGAATGATCACTTTTTCACCAAAAAATTATGAAGATCCTTCGATGATGAGCCGAATCGGTGAGGCTTTTTCGGTGTTATGATGAATCCGTTATTTGTGTGCTGTGTTTCTACTCCGTTCATGTGTCGCAACATGAGAGAAACACATCCGGAACGCATCCCAATACCCTATACCACGCATTAAAATATTACTTATCACTGTTGAAGTTACTGTACATCCCCTCACAGCAACTGTAGTTGCAAACGGGTTGGGGAGTCTTTTCGTCGGATCATCCTTGAATGGAGGGTGTGAGTTGGGTGGCGGAGCTGAGGTCTTCGGATCCTCACTCAACGCAAACTGTGAGGGAGAGAAACAGTGACGGGTTTTGATATAACCAATCATTTTGCTGTTGCGGTCGGGAAGGGACGGGTTGGAAGGATGAAAATGGGGATAGCAAGCCCAAGATTGTATATAAGTATAATAACCATAACCTTTAAAATATCTCAAAAGAGATGCTAGTACTCCTTCTTTTAAAATATCATTAAATAAAGAAAATGAGGTTGTAAAAGCTATTACGTCTTGCGAAATAAACAATCCAAACAAAATATAACACATCTACACTTTATCATATCTATATGTTACGTAAAAAGTTAAAGTATTTTGCGAAAAAGAAATAAGAAAATTGTAGTAAATGTTAAGTAAACAAACTTTCAAGGAACCAATCTTGGCCCCATAACCATATCCATCTTCAAATAAAGAGTTTTGAAGGAAAAACTATAAAGATATAGAGCTTTGAAGTAAAAACTATGAAAGATACTCTATATATAGAGAAAATTTTGGAAGTGGTGATATTTATATGGAGTAACACTATTCATTCTTCTAAAAATTTAATTTGTCATTTTATTTTATTTTTCTTGATCATATCAACTTATTAGTATTTTATGAAGATAAATTAAGTTAGAATGCAATTTTTCTATACACGAATCATTTTCTTTGGTTTAGAACTTGAAGTAATTTAGTGTTAAAATATTTGAAGTTTCGATTTTTGGAGAAAATGATTGGAGATAAAAAAAAAGTTTTGGAGTAATTAATATGATCGAAGGATTTCCATTTTTCTTCAATAAGTTGTAAGTACATGTTGTTAAGGACAATGTGCGAGATCGGTGTGTTTATCTAAAACTGTATATACCTATGTTTCTTTCAAAATGATGTCAATAAAATAAAGGGAAAAATCTTTAATAATGTACCATACTTGTCACAAAAATTATTTTTGTGTAGCGAACAAAAAAAATAGTTTTTTGATGTACTGAACTTTCATTTTTTTTTTTTTTTTTTTTTTTTTGCCCTTTTTGATGTACTATTGACATTTTTTGCCCTCAAATTAATTAAAAAATCCAAAGGGGCAAAAATGTCACGAAAATACATCAAAAAAGGAGCAAAAAAGTCGAGCTATAAGGTAAAAAGAACTATTTTTTTTTTTCGCTACCGAAAGTAATTTTGTGTGACAAGTATAGAATACATTAATATAAAGATTTTTCTCTAAATAAAGTATTGAAATGACCTACATGCCTACCGTCAACTTAGGAAATGAAAACTTTTCTAGATCTCGTGAACAAAACTTCGGTGCGCGCATCACCACAGCCGAGGAGATGGCCATGAACGCACCGCATGAATCCTGCGACAAATAGAGTCCTTGCGCCTCACCATGGCTCAGCGCGTTTTTTTTTTTTTTTTTTTTTTTTTTTTTTTTTTCTTGGAAAGAATAGGAACCGTTGCACTATTTTTTGAAAATGTGACTTGGTACCAACGGCTATATACCATTTTTTGTAAACTTTTATTCAAAAAAAAAAATTAATAATAATAACACAATTAAACCCCAAAAAAACCTTATAAATACCCCTATTATTCCATACTTCACACACACTTAATTCTACTTAAATTCTCTTCTTATTTCTATTTTCATCCAAAATGAAATCCAAACAACCATGATTCAACAACATGCTAAACGATTCGAAGAACCAAATGCCGGGATCGTCTTCAATCCCGGTTACAATCCGGGATCGTCTTCAGAATCCCGATTACATTCCCACCTTCCAACATCATTTATGAATCCCGACGATCTAGCATTTGTTTTAGCCAATGGAATTTACAAAACAAAACAACAACAACAACAACAACAACAACAACACAACAATATAATCAATTTCACAATCTCAAAACAAACCAAGCCATTCCCTTCCAACCAAATTCGGACCATGGTTCGTTTTATCAAGTTGACGAAGATTGAAGATGAAGTAAAACGGATCCGATGAAGAAGTTGTTCCGACACCGACCTCAAAAAAAATCGAGGAGCAAGACGATGGCGAAAGAAGACAAAGTCAAGCTGAGACAAAGAAAACAACAAAGCACAAAGAGGTCGATGAGAGTGTGTCCCGTCCCGACAACAGCGCAACTTTTTGACCAAGAAGAGGAGTATCTTTGGCGATGTTACATAAAGTATCCGAGGATCCAAAGTGGGTGCGGATTCAACAAGGGATCGTTTTGGTAAAAGTGGCTCGAAGTATACAACAAGGAAGCAAAGAGGCTTAAGTATACTACTCGTACCAAAAACATGTTGACGGGAAAGTGGACTCCAATGAATAAAGATATCAAGAAGTTTAATACGGTTGTTGATGAAACGGCGGTTATGAGTGGGGAAGGTGATAAAGATTTTATGAATCGTTGTCACATATTGTTTAGAAGAATAACGGGATATGAATTTAGACACTTGACCGCTTGGGGCTTTTTGAAAGACAAGCACAAGTGAAAAATCCCGACTCGACTTTGGCAAGACGTAATCATCTTCGGCCTACGCAATAGGAGCCCGAGCATTTTGGACCCGACGAGTTGCCACGGCCAGACGGCATGTACCGGGTTACTAAGAGTCAACGTTCGTCAAACTCGACCGCTACTTCCAGTTCAAACCCGGCATTGTTTCAAGAAATGTTGCAACAACAATACGAGTTAGACTCCAAGGCAAAGATGGATGTTCTCGAGCGAGAGTCACTCGCGAGAGTTAATTTATATGAATCACAAAAGATTGCCGAGGAGATGCGGGTGCTAGAAATGGATACAAGCAAGATGGATCCGATCAACGCAAGGGTCGTGGCAGCACAACAAGCTCGAATCCGGGCAAAGTATCCTACCCACGAGGAATAGGCTTTTATTTCTATGTTTATGTACTAGGTTTTTAATTTTATGCATTTTTTTTTAAATGTAATGTGTGTTTTTTTTAATTAATGAAGTTTATTTTAGTTTATATTGTGTATATTTTATTTTATATAAAAAAGAAAAAAATTGGTCGACGGCAACAGAATTTCTGGTGCCAGCGTATACGGCCAGAATGTGGTGCCGTGGGATTTCTGGTGCCGTGGAGATTTTTGCTGACGTGGCATCACTTTTTGCCCACGGCACCACATTCACGGCTCCACTGCACCTCATGCTCTAAGAGGGAAGGGTACGGTGAAGTGATAAAATTACTTATTTTGGGCCCACGGGTGCCACATCACCTTAACACCTCTTCACAACTAACCCCCTCCTCACTCACAACTAACCTCAACTTACTCATTTGGGGCCCACCACTTACAACTTTATTTTTTTTATTCATTTCATTAAATAAACTAAATTCATTTCATTAAATTAAAAATACAATATAAGAAAATAAATACATACGAAACGTAAAATAACGATACGGTTAAAAAAACAATAGGAAACATCGTGAAGTTTTTATAAAGACTTGTAATTATCGATAAGATCTGACTTTTCCTCTCAAACTTGCAACACTTGTTCCCTGACCATTTTCAAGGCGAACTGAAGTTGCAGATCTGTTTCATCATTTCTTAAAAGAGTTTGTAGACCGACCCTGATAGCTGGATGGTCTTAAGGCAGCTCAAGCAACCTTTCAACCTCTGGAGCACGAGTATGCATCTGTCGTATAAAACGAGTAATCTCACCTAGCAAATTGTTAATCAACTTAAGTTCTTTTTCCTGTTCATTGCGTAATCGGGTAAGGATAGTGTTTTGTACCTCAGCTGGTTCGTTAGCCATTGTGTTTGTGTGAGAATACGAAGTATTGTTTAAGTGGTATTTATAGGGGAAACTAGCCGTTAGAAGATATTGTAAAGGGAAACTAGTCGTTAGAAGATATTGTAAAAGGAAACTAGCCGTTAAGCCTTTTTTTCAAATACACACGATACGGAAATACAAATACTCACGATACGGAAGTACAAACACAAACGATACGGAAATACAAATACAAACGATACGGAAATACAAAGACAGACGATACGAAAATACAAATATAGACGATACGAAAGTACAAAAGCCGTTAATCCCTATATCTGTTCCAGATGTGGCTGTTTCTCAAAATGAACCACACGTGAAGATATTTGAAGCCTTGCCCACCAAAGCGTTCTGTGAAAATGTTCATTGCAATGTGAAGATGATCATTGACCTCACTTGAACGCTGCAAGCTCAAGTAAATATCATTGAATTTTTGATATTCATAGTTCATTCTTGCCCACTTACCCGTTATCTGGCTTTTGTTACGAAAAGCACCGTCAGATTGGTTGTTGAACCTTTCTGTAACCTCATTCTAAAAAGCGGATTCGCCATGGTATTCGTGAACGATTAGCCACATGTCGGCTAGCAAGTTTTTTTCTTCAACAGACCAACGATTATCCATTGTAAAATTGTTTATAAAGTGAAGTGTGTGCAAAATAGTATGTTATGGTATGCTTTATATAGGGGTGTTTAGAAATTCAAATTTCAAAAACTGAGCGGGATATGTGTAAATTTCAAATTCAAAAAATGGGCGGTTAAACCTTTAAAATTCAAATTCAAAAAAACGTTTGCACAGACCTTTAAAATTCAAATTTAAAAAAAAAAAAAAAAAAAAAAAAAAAAAAAAAAAAAAAAACCGTGCGGTAAAAACTTTAAAATTCAAATTCAAAAAACGGGCGGATAAACGTTAAAAATTCAAATTTCAAAAACAGAGCGGTATATATTTAAATTTCAAATTCAAAAAAGGGTCTTATAAATAGCCATTCTCAGATGCTCACAATACACCCACAATTCACACACAAATCATACAGAATTCACGAACAATTCATACGAAACAATGTCATACAACACATCACCAGATAATAAATCGGTTTACAACACACCACCAGAAGATCTGTTTCCCGTATTCCCAAACGACAATCAACCACAAAACAATCCACCACAAGATCTGTTTCCCATATTTCCATATGACAATCCACCACAAAACACTCCACCAGAAGTTCTGTTTCCATCGGTAAACAATCCACCGGCAAACAATCCACCCCAAAATAATCCACCGGCAAACTATCCACCACAAAACCAACCCAATACATTTGGGTTAACTGATGAAGAACTCTTCGAGCAAGATATGCAAGTCTTGTTACAGGTTCAAGCAGAGGAAGAACGTCAGGCAAGAGCTCGTGGGGCGCGAGCAAAAGCTAAACAGGATCGGAAAAACCATCGAGCAGAATAGCGATGGGCTATGAGATTAAACCGTGTGCCATAGAGTGAGGACGATTCGAGTAACGACAATTCGACTGACGAGGGCTATGGCACACTGAATCATTTTCTTGAATCGTAATTTATTTTAATCGTAGGTTAATCCTACGTTGTTTAATGTATTTCAATTCCATGTGTTATGTATTTTAATTCTGTGTTTAATGTATTTTCATTTCGTTTTTAAAAAACAATTACTCATTTACAAGTTTCCATATTTAAAACATTTTACAAATCATTTACATCTCCAAATATACATTTCATCTTATATTTATACAAAACAAATACAAGAATTACAATAGAAAAGGAAAAAAAAAAGGACGATTTGCTGAGATCCAAAGCTCGTTGTGCAGACGAGCATCACCATAGTGGCGAAGCACGGCGAAGGGGGGGTGTGGCAACGAGCAGTGGCGAAGCATTTTGGTCCTCCACGTAGGAGTGGCGAGGGTATTTGGCGAGCCATACCCTTCCCTCTAATATATTATTACAAAGTGTTAAAAGGATAACGAGATCGTGTTTAATATTTTGAAATAGTTAGGTATGTCACGGTTGTTTTAATATTTTTATAGAAATAATATATGAGTGAGGTCACCTATGTATTAAAACTTTAACGTATAGTTCGTTTGTTTATTGAAATTAACTTATCAAACGGCATAAATAAACCTAACACTAACATATTAAAATTGCATGAACAAAAGACAAGTCATAAAATTTCATTTTATCTTTTTAATTACTTTGGATAATATATAGTCACACTTAAAACAAGGGTATAATTGTTACTTCACACCAAACTTATCATTTGTATTATTTTAATAAGTTAGAGGTAGGTTCCTTAATTATGCATTGCAATTTTCAGATATAAGTTGGACAGAATTGATGTAAATGATAACGAACACATAGTTGAACGACCTATAAGTTAATTTTAATAAACAAGTGGATTATATATTAAAAAACTTAATACTTTGATGGTCTCCAAATGCATTGTCCCATGTTTATATGATAATGAATTAAAAAGTATAGTTTGGAGGGAGTTTAATAGGCTCAATATAAAATAAAATAAAATAAAAAAGAAAGAAAATTAGTATATTGTCATAACTGTTTTCGTATAATGCAAACAAATTTAGTATAGACAGCAGTTTACGTATAATACAAAAAGATCAATATCAATAATTGTTAACTGAAGAATAAGTCAAATCAATAGAATGGGTGCTAATGTGCTAACGAGCGGAGTATATACTATATTATATAGTATTAGTGAGTCAACTTGCCCAACAACCAGATCATTATCTTGTGATTTCATAGGTGTAGCCCTGTCTGTTTCCGATAAACTAGTTTATACATTACTCTTTTATACAATAGTCAAATAAATGATCGCGTTTTGGTCTTGCAAAAACGACGCCGTTTAGGCATCCATTTGGTCGGTGTAAGACTTGCATTGGACGAAACGACGCCGTTAACGGGTCAAACGCTGCCGTTTAAAGATGCCTTATTTCCTTTGAGATTGTGCTTACGTGGAGCGACGTCGTTTTGAGGTTTCTTTTTTTCTTTTATATACCATGTACGCTTGCAGGACAAAAAAACACAAACTCACACCCATAAAAATCCTTAGGCACACCCACAAACTCTTATATCCAGAGCAAGAACATTAAAACAAAAATTGTTTGTTGCATGTAAGTGATACATTTTTTCTTGATTGGTCGCTGATGCTTTTGAAAATCGAGATTTTTTAATTTAGCCTTTTTAGGGGTTTTGGTCGAAATGATGAGTAAAATATCTGATTATACATGACATACCATGTTTTGTGTTCAATGTTGATTTGTAAGCTAAAGTTGTTGCATGTTGTAATTTTTCAAGGGTTTTCAATTTGGCCGTTCAAAGGTATAATTTTTTTAGGGGCTTTGGTCGGAATGATGAGCACAAACAACTGATTATGTCAGACATAAAGTTGTTGCATGTTGTAATTTTTCAGGAGTTATTTAGTTTACTCGTATAAAGTTAGAATTGTTTTAGGGTTTGGGTCGGAATGATGAGTACAACACCTTATTATGCATGACGTATTATAATAGTTAGCTAAAGTGTAGTTAGAGGTGTTATGGTTTGTGTTCACTGTTAATTCGTAAGCTAAGGTCGCATGTTCTAATTTTCCAGAGCTTTGTGGATCTAAATGGGATGCAGTTGTTGCATGTTCTAAAGCTTGCTATAAAACATAAATTGCATGCTGCAGGCAGCATTGTGAAAGGTAACTTATTTCCCGTAAAGATACGCAGATAAGAAGTTTTAGTAAGTAAGCATGAACAACCCAATCCAAATATTTGGGGTCAGTTTAGAAGTCGTTGCAACAGGGTATTATGTACCACTATTAGATGTGTATTACTTTGTTATATACTATTAGTTATGATGTTTATGACCGTGTATGATTAGATCAACATTTAGGTTTCAAGGTAATATATGGGGTGTTTGGTCATTCACTGATAGGAGTGATTACATGATTATTGTGTTTTCATGTAACAGTGTTTTAAGGGGTTTGGGTGTTGCTTTATAAAATTGTTTATTTGGTTATTGCTTTATGATGAAGTCTATAGATAGTTTTGAAAGTGTTTTAGACTGCTTATACAAACTACTAATATGTTATTTGGGGGGTCATTTAAAGCTTATTTCATAAACTAACAAACAGATAAAGCGATATGCAGTGATACAAATTGCCCCACTAAAGACGAAAAGGGAATGCATTCTTTAAACACTTGAAAATTGCTTTTACAACATAGAACTTGCTAACAATATACTTCTAAATTATGCCCTTTATATTTGAGAATAGAGCTGCTAGTTTATTTCCGATTATGCTTTTCTCCCATAATCGTTGTAAAGTCTGCTGACCGAGAAAAGCTGCAGTGAATAAGTTTATAATAGGCAAACAGTAAACATAAGTTTTTTTTAGCGTTTAGTTAAGAATCACTTAACATGTGTGCTTTTTTGAAGTGATTATGTGGTATTAGATAGTTAATTGTTTAAAATGGCTGATGAAAGTAGAGTTTATATGTACTTATAGTGTGCTGATTGAATTTTTGATAATGAGATAGTCAGATGTTGAACTCCTCGGCAAAAATTTTGTCAGATAAAATTTGAACACTATCATACACCATAAATTTAACATTAGCAGCATTTAATCCTTGTTGGCTCTGATGATTTGGTCAGTTGGTAATTTGTAATATATTTAAGCCAAAACACAAATAGGGACTAAAATGATGCGAATTTTGTCTTGCCCGAATTGTGCGGTTTAAGGTTTGCGTTTGACAATCTACGGTTTAATTTGTATTTAAAGTCAAACTGGCACAGTTTAACAATGAGCTTTGATATTTGAGATTATGCTTAAACTAAAGGATGTTATGTGTTCCATATAAGTGATGGAGTTTTATTTTATACGGCAAAAAATTTATACTTGCTCCATGGCAGATATGTTTCGATTTGTGGGTTCTAGTAAGGGTTGGTGGATTTGATTTCATAATATTTGCTTCGATATGATTATTTGGTAACTCGGTCAGTTGTGCGTTTGGGAGTGAAAAAAACTGGATGGCATAAAATGTTTTCGTGTTTTGCAGCCATTATGATATTTGAGCCAAGGCCCTAATAGTTTTATAATTTTGAACCACCGTTAACAATTTAAACTTTTGTAACTTGGGATATTAGCGGTTTGGTTGGATCGTTTGGACCTCAGGTTTACAAAAATATAAGCTTTCATTGGCTTAGAGAGTTTGGTTATGTTTACGTTTTCTTTTCTATTGTAATTTTGCATCGTTAAAAGAAACATTGTCGTACGTATGAATTTTATGGTTTATGATAGTGGTGTATATATCTAATTCAGATATTACTTGCTTAGCTATGATGGTTTGTCACTTGATGACCAGATGATATAAAATATAACCATGTTTTGTAACTATTACGATCTCTGAACTAAGGCACAAATAACTTTATAACTTAGAACTGCCATTACCAGAAATGGTTGTGTATGATGCACTTTATAAATATTAATAAATGGCTAACTAATTTTTTTTAGAGTTGTTGGTTATTCAGCTGAATTCTTAGTATTTTTTTGTTAATCCAGGATTAATAAGAATGGTACCTGTGGAAGGCTTACAGAGTGGGGCCAAAATTTTCACCAACAATGCCTATGTAGATGAATTTGAAAAAGATTTGAGGTTACTTAATATACGTGAAAAAATAAGGTATATATAGATATGGTTATCTTTGGTGTAGGTTTAGGGTAGAATATGCTTATAAATAACGTTTGGCCTTACATGAAACCTGCTTATAAATAACGTTTGGCCTTACATATCGTCATTTGAATCAGTTGAAACGCCCCAAAACAACAAGATTTTCTTTATTACAAAAACGACATGACTGAAACTGACCTTCTGTTACAAAACAAGTATACTGATATACTTTTATATAGAACTAACTCCCGAAAGTATTTTTACATGGAAGTAGACTCGGTTACCTGCAAAACGATAGGTGGCACGACTTCTATGGAGCTACGGTTGATCTTATACGATTTTACAAAAATGATTGACAATTCTAGTACAAATTCTAGACATTGAGAGCCATCTAAACTTTCACACTTTTAGTGTAAAATTCTGGACTTTGGGAGCCATCAAAACTCTTACACTTTTAGTGTAAAATTCTGGACTTTGCAAGCCATCAAAGCTTCATTTTCCGAAAAACTGATTTTTACAACTAAACACTTGACCAAAAACATAACACAACCATTACTTAACATTTACATAACAAATCATACAGTTTTCATACAAGTGTTAACCCTTAACATTCAAAAGTGGGTAAGATATAGCTTAGAGCCAAACACCCTTTTCTACCCATTTACCAAAATAACATACACAAACTACTTAATACAAGACACAACCTGGACATACTACTTTAAAACCATGTTTACTATACGTTTTCAAGACTTTTAAGTTTTAACATGACACTTATAACAAGCGTTTACCAAAACACGCTGACAACACTTTGAGGGCTTTCAAACTTACTCGAACATGGTACCAAGAGATTGCTTGCCATCAAAGAGAAAATAGGCAAGCATACATCCTACTTCATTCCTTGTCCTTACCCTTTGCTAATCTACTAGCACCTACAAGAATAAAACACAACTAACATCTAAGCGAAAACGCTTAGTAAGTAATGGCATAACAACTACAATTTTCAAAACATAAAATCTTGCCGTACCATGACTAGTCTATCGACTATCCCTACAAATGGTATAGAAGCACTTACCTTTTTCCAACGAGATTGGCCTACGTGTTCATCTAAAGGGAATGAACCTACCTTTTTAGTTAGCATAAGAACTAACTAACTACACCTAGTAATGGATAAAAACCGGTTTCAGGGTATTACATCAGTACTGTATAAAATAGTAACAAAAATGCTGGTACGACGTTCTGAATATGAAAGATGCAAAATTTCTTCATATTCAAACATTTTTAATTGAATAAGCAGTAATGATAAATATGTTATATATCTTTTATTTAAGGGAAGTCTTTCAAAGTTTGAGGGTAACTCTATTTTGGTGAGGTATTTATGCTGACACAGCCATGGCGGCTCATTCCTCTTTGTACGTCGTTTTGCAGTCATAAGATGCATCCTTATGACCTTAAATGGCATTACTCTTTTGAATGTAAAGAGTGCAAATGGATTTCATATTCAAACATAAACTTACGTTTGATTCACCAAAAAAAAGTCGTCGTTTAAGGTTTCTACACAAAATTAAATTTATAATAGTATGTGATGGTTGATATTAAATCTATTCAAATGGATTAAAACAAAGATGAAATTATCCGCATTTTGAGGATGGAGCTTACTTAGTTTGCACCAGTAGCGGATTATTTGTTCAAGATGTAGCTAATAACTTTTACAACTGCATACATTTTGATTTCTAACAAATATAAACTTAGTGTGTTGTCAGGGATAATTACCCTTCAAGGAACTAGCACGTCATGTAAGTAAAGCACCTATAAACATCTTAGACTCGAAAATAAACAAAAACCGCTCATAGAACCAACACTGTGACGCCGCCCTGAATTACAATGACACAACGACTTCACCAAGAAAAACCCCATTAAAAAGAAACCCTAAATACATCATGTACTCGACACGAAAATAACACATTTACATTGTTATACAAAAGATCATCCTATGGACTTCTCTAGTTATAATTAAGAAAGAACAACCCAACATGGTTACACAGTGTTCCACGAATGTTCACTATTGATGTTCATCGTTTTGCTTGTTCTCGAAGAAACTTATTTCCCTATGTTCTCACATTCGATATTTTTTTTGCTAAAATCGACATAAATCTTATCCCATGCTTCTTTACAATTGTTTTCACTTCAAATATCCCAACAAAGACAATTCAAGGGTTGTGATCCTATAGAAACGGAGAGAAAATTTAAAAAGTATAAAAAGTCACCATATGGTGACAAGTGTCCCTTTTACTTTTATCAGCTCCTTTTTTGTTATTTTTACTCTTAACTCATGAAAATTGTGATCTAACTAATGAACATTGTGATATAAAATAAAATAACATAAAATAAAATAAAAAGATTCGTAGAAAAAAACTGATGAACAACGTGATCTCTTTTTTTAGGAAACTGATGAACAGTGTGATACCAATAGAGAGAAAAAATTCTTCAAAAAGAAAACTGATGAACACTGTGATTTTTTTTCTAGAAAATTTATGAATATCCTGATAACAAAATATAAAAGTTCATGAAAAAGAAAAGTGATGAACAACGTGATTTTTTTTTATTTTTATTTTTTTGAAAAACTGATGAGCATTATGAATAAAAAAAATTGTTGAACAACATATTGTTTTTTAGAAAACCGATGAACATTGTAATAACAAAATTAGAAAAAGTCCTTCAAAAAGAAAACTGATGAACAACGTGATTTTTTTAAACTAGTGAACATTGTGATAACAAAAATGAAAAAGTTATTCAAAATGAAAATTGATGAGCAACGTGATCTAATTGATGAACATTGTGATGTTGTTAAAAAAAATAAAAATAATAAAAAAATAAAAAAACCGATGAACACTATGATAACCAAAAGAGAAAAACTTCTTCAAAAAAAGAAAACGAATGAACCACGTGATTTAACTGATGAACATTGTGATGAAAAAAATAGGTGATCAATGTAATCTAACGGGTGAATATTGTGATGTTGTTCATCAAAGAAAATTGATGAACATTGTGATTTAAAAAAAATCTTTAAAAGGAAAACTGATGGAACAACATGATATAACTTATTAACACTGTGATGTTGTTCATCAAAGAAAACTGATGAACATTGTGATAACAAAAAGAGGAAAAGTTATTCAAAAAGAAAATTGATAAATAATGTGATATAACTAATGAACATTGTGATTTTATCATTAAAGAAAACTGATAAACATTATGATAATAAAAAAGAAAAAAATCCAAAAATTATCTATCCGTGAGATTCTATATCAAGAAATAACTTTTTTTATAAAAAGAATAAGTATTTACTTTTAACACTTCATTTTGTTTGAATTTTTTTAGAAAAAATGAGAAACAACAAAAGATGAAAAACTAGCCACAAGTTTTAGTTTTATTTATCTTAATTTGTAATAAAAAATTTAAGAAAAAATAAAGAAATCGACCTCGAATTGAAGATATTAGATCCTGAATCAAAAAAATAAGATCTTGAATTGATATAATTAATCACGAATTGAAGTGGTTAAATCTTAAATTAAAGTAATAGAACATGATTGAAAATATTAAAATGAAAAAAAAATGATACATAGTTGCTAAAGAAAGGGAACGAATATTGTGGGAAAATAGAAGGAGAAGGGAGAAGTGAGGTCCAAATTTTGGTTCGGCGATGAATATTAATTTTTAGGCTTTTTATGTTTTCAATACTTTCTATTTGATCAGCATCTTGAAATTTGCACTCTTTATTTGTTCGTATATCAATCGCTCGTTACCTCCTCCACTAGTGAACCTATTCCATCTTGTTTGAGGTGAATATGTAGGTGACGGTGGTGAGACATTAGTAGTGTCATGAAAAGGATGAGATGATTGAGCATTAGCCTTTTGTACCTGATGCAAGTAAAATGGCACTTCAGAGACAAGTGAAGGTATTGGTGTGTGAAAATGGAGTGGTAAGTTGTTACAGGAGGTGAATATCGGTTGGCCATATTTGCCATGGTCCATAATGTCATTTGTGATGTTTTTGGAGTAGTCTTTCTTGAAACAAAGTTAAATAAAAAGGTTGTGTAATGTATATATGAACCATTATCTATATACAATTACATTTAATATTAGAAGTATTTGAATAGTGATAAAAAAATGGTAATGGTGGTGGTGGGGGAGAGGTTGAAGAAGAGGAGTGTTTGAATTGTATTTATTTTGAATTCGAGCATTGGAAAGTTTAGAGACCGACGGTGTTATAGGGTATTTGGACAAGAGATGCCTAAAAGACGAAAAAGCCCTTTTAAATAACGAGATTTTTAATGAGCGTTGGGAATTTAGACCCCGGTGAAGCAGAATCAGGATGTTGGGACTATTAGTGTAATTTCGTCGATTTTAGTACTAAACCTATGAATAAAGGTTAGTTAAAGGACCAAAGGTGTAATTTGCTCTATAAAATATTTATATTGTTTAATATATAGAATTATATGGATATTGATATGTATACGGCCCTAAAAGAACCCGAAACCACAAGCACAAATGGTATGTTTGGCGTAATGAACTGGGGTTGAGGCTTATATTATAAGCCGAAAGCTAAAACTTATAGTTTTATAAAGTTGTTTAGTCAATTAGTTGGAGCTGAAACTTATTAATGTAAAATCACATAAAAATAAATCAAATTAAATTCACATTTATTTCCAACTTTTACATGATGATAATCTATTATGTTTTGAAGGGTATTTAAGTAATTTGACTAGCTATAAGCCCTTTTTATAGGCTTGGGCTTATGGAAGCTTATGGGTATGTTTGGCACTAGTAGGAGTTGGAGCGGATCGATGGAGCGGGTTGCTGAAGTTTTTCTCTAAACGTTAGTTTAACTAGCATTCCATTTAGTAGCTTATTTTTTTTATATGCTCCTTTAAGCTATGTCAGTCAAACGAGACTTAATTTTTGATGGTAGCTTATTTTTCTAAAAAAATAAGCTCATGTTATGATAAGCTCTGATAAGTTTGCGCGCCAAACATGCCCTATAACTTATATACGCTATAAGCTTTCATAAGCTTGTGCGATAAACAAAACTTATTTTTTATAAGCCACCTTATTTTAAAAACTCAAGCCCGAATAAGCCCAAATAAGCCCCTTGGTAGACTGCAGTCCTCAAAGGGAAAACACCAGGAACATGTCTTCATGTATGCCACCAAGAAGCTTCACCAACTTATCTTAAATCAATTTATTTATATTTGTTTTCACATATAATATTTATATAAGTCTTGCAGTTATCTTTTACTTGTTCTTCAACCCAATTTAATTTTAGTTCAACGGTTCAACCACTTGACTTCACTCACCCATATATTACGCCACCCTTTTCTTTTTTCTAATAAAATCAAACCCATTTCACATTTAAAACCAGATCATATTTCATACTCAATTATGTACCAAACATATAAACTATTTTTTCTTTAGTACTCTTTTGTTATCAGATTGATTTTGAGCTTATTATAGGTGAGTTCTTTTTGTTCATTTTAGTACTTTCATGTGGGTTGTTTTAATTTGTTGTGAATTTAGTGTTTCTGGTATGAATGATTATGCTTGTTGATGAATTATGTTAGGTTGTTTATAACTTAAGGTTTATGTCATTAAAGGTGTGTTCTTTTGTGATTATAAAGGTTTGCATATTTTGTTTAATCAAAGTTTTGTGATTAATTGTTCTTTGAATTTGTTGTATGTATCTAGGGTTTTTTTTTTTTTTTTTTTTTTTTTTTTTTTTTTTTTTTTTTTTTTTTTTTTTTTTTATATTATTTTAAAATTTTTTTTACTTTTTTT
>LBNU01032438.1:65421-97841 GCA_014162995.1 Artemisia annua
TTTTTTTTTTATAATGGAAGATTGTGTTAAATTGTTGAATATGTGATGTTATGCAAATTTTAGCTTTAGAAAACAAAGAAAGTGGTTTAAGGTTTCAAGCTTCTTTCTTTAAATTGGGTCTTGATTACAACCAATCCCTTTATAATAAGATTGCTAGTAATTGCAATTGCTTTTGAGTACATGTGAATTCAAAGTTATGGATGAAAAATACCCATTTTGCACTTATAGAACAAGATCATTTCACACCTTTAATAATGTGGCAAACATTAAAAAGATATGTTCTTTAGCCTCTTTTAGTTGTGGGTATATGTTGGAAACTGGTGTTTTGCATTTAGGTTGGTTTTTAGGTTGTTAATAGGTGAGTCTGTTTGTTTGATATCATGTTGTGATTATTTCATATGATTTCTTTTAAACGGGTAAACGGGATGGGATATGGTTCTCCCTGTTCATGTTACCCGGGGAGGGCGAGTCAAACTGAGATTGTACGTGGCCTAACTAAGGTATCTCTGTGACCGCTTCTGATCCTTTCCCTCGCCACCCCCAAATAAGTACCTAGTTAGGTTTGAACCCTAGACCTCTTATGAGGAGGTTAGGTGTCTTACGACTAGGCCACTTTGTATTGGTTATTTGGGTTCTCTAGATTTCCTGTAAATGTTAAGTTTTTGTCATTATAGATTGTGTATATTTCGTTGATTATGTGATGTGTTAATCTAAGCTTCTAAGATAATAGAACAAAGAAAGTGTTTAAAGCTTGAAGCTTTTTAAATTCGGTCTGGATTACAGTCAATCCCTTAATTGAAGATAGGTTGCTAGTACTGAAATTGTTTTGTTGGATGGTTACATGTCATTCAGAAGATAATATAAAAAACCAAATTCTCACATTCAATCATGTGCCAAACATTGAAAAGATTCTTTCTTTTAGCATCTTTTAGTTGTGCAACCACATTGACTTTCTGTTTGAGTTGATTAAAGGTGACTGCTTTTGTTACATATGAATGTTTGTGCACTTTGGTGTGATAGATTTGTGGTTATTCGAAATTTGACCATTTCTTGTAAATTATGCTGATTTTTAATTCCAATGTAAACAGTTTAGAAGACCAAATTAAGAAGCCATGAAGTGTTTTCGGTTATCTAACAGCGAAAAAAAGGGTGAAACATCTAAAACGTCTACAAAATCGCTTTCAGTACATTCCTTTAGTTCTCTATTCACAGATCGGGATATACGACGGTCTGGATCGGATTCAAATTCTCGAAATGTCTCTGATCTTAGCATAGACTCGGTGGGAAGCCCTCATTTTCCTAGTTTTTCACAAAGACCAAGTAATCTTAGAGTATTCACATTGTCTGAGCTCAAGTCAGCTACCAAGAACTTTAGCCGGTCTGCAAAGATTGGTGAGGGAGGATTCGGGTGTGTCTATACGGGTGTGATCAAAAACCCTCGAGATCCTACAAATCGCCTCGAAGTGGCTGTGAAACAGCTAGGCAGAACTGGATTACAGGTAAGCTTTGTTTCTGTATGGTTTACTCTAGACATTTGACTTTTGATAGTCCACTCTAATTCCAAAATTGATTTCCAATTTTTTATTGTTCCCAAAACATTATCGTAACTACATTGAACTATAAACCTCTTATATAGTTATGTGTCAGCATATATAGTTATATGTCAGCAACATCATATTAAACAACAAAAATGCCATATCAGCATAAAAATTACCCATAAGCACCATGTCATCGTTTTAACTTTTATGCTGATAGGCGATACGCGATATACATTATAGTACTATATTAGACTACAATAATCTTCAAAGTTCAAACTTTCTTTGTATCATGAACAGTGCAACTTCTGATTTTGTCCTTGTTTAAGGAAGATGCTCGGTTACATGTCATTCGTGAAATATCTAATAAACCCTTTGTCTTTGCCTATTGACAATCTTGATTATGTTGCATCAGGGGCACAAAGAGTGGGTAACGGAAGTGAACGTTCTTGGAGTGGTTGAGCATCCAAACCTTGTAAAATTAGTTGGTTATTGTGCAGAAGACGATGAAAGAGGAATACAACGACTTCTAGTCTATGAATATATGCCAAATAGAAGTGTGGAAGATCATTTATCTTCAAGATCCGGTGAAACTCTCTCATGGACTATGAGATTGAAAGTGGCTCAAGACGCTGCTCGTGGCTTGACATATCTACATGAAGAGATGGATTTTCAGGTATTTTAAAGTTCCACTCGCACCAATAAAAAGTTTATACAAATTAGCCTGGTTACAAGACTAATAACTTTTGTTTATTGTAGATTATCTTCAGAGATTTTAAATCTTCCAACATTCTTCTTGACGAGCATTGGAATGCTAAGCTTTCAGATTTTGGAATGGCTCGGTTAGGTCCTCCGGAAGGTCTTACTCATGTCTCAACTGCGGTATGATTTTTTGTCCATTTCTTTTTGGTTTTGTAGATTATTAATGTCTTACTTAAAATTACTAAAACAATATCATAACAGTAGTTATAAGTTTTATTGAATAAGTGTCCATGCATTAAAAATAGATTTTGACCGATTCGACATGTTTGACCCATTCCCCCTCTTAACTATGTGTTCGTATTTGGCTCATTTGGGATAAAGCACAATCCACATCGACCCATTAGTAATTGAATTTCTCAAAATTCTCACCACCGATTTTTTTCCAATTGACATATCTTTTATCAGCCAAAAGTCTACTCATTCTCTCACTCAAGAAAGTTGCAAATATACTATTTTGGATATGAGATTTGCAACTTCTTTATCAATAACTTATAAACCAATTGTAGTTATTGCAAATTGCTGAACTCTCCAACTCACAAGATACCTTTGCTTCCGTAATAAAGGGCATTTAGAGATTTTACTATATATCTCGAGTTTTCCTCATTAAATTTCTAATCATGTCTAATATATTGTCACCAGGTCGTGGGAACTATGGGGTACGCGGCTCCAGAGTACATCCAAACCGGGCATCTAACATCCAAGAGTGATGTATGGGGATACGGTGTCTTCTTGTACGAACTAATCACAGGCCGTCGCCCATTAGACAAAAATAGACCCAAGAACGAGCAGAAGCTTCTAGAATGGGTCAAGCCATACCTAGACTCCAAAAAGTTCCGGCTAATAATTGACTCAAGACTCGAGGGTAAGTACTCACTGAAGTCAGCTCAAAAGTTATCGATTATAGCCAATAGATGTTTGTCTAGAAACCCAAAGTCGAGGCCAAAGATGAGTGAGGTTCTTGAAATGGTTAACCAACTTATTGGTGGCCCGCCACAAGCACCAGGTGCCACGCCACCTCTCAAGAGTTCGGTCCCAGTTGCTATCGAGCCAAGGAAAGTTTTTGTGGGACCCACCAACGTAAGAAATTCTCATGAGGAGACAAAAAATAATCCTATGGATGTACATTATACAGAATCTCCTAGTGTTTCTAGAGTATGTCATCCAAGGCTTTTGGCAAGTTGCTGATTTCGAGTATTTGGTAAATGAGTTTTGCAGTGTATGGTAGGAGATGACGTTATTGCCCTTATCCATTAATGTGCATGCAGAAAGTCATGCTTTAAGTCGCTGCAGAAAACGTGGTGCGAGGTATAAAAGGGTGGTTTCGTGAAAAACTATAGGTGTCGTATCTTATCTTGTATCTTGTATCTTGCATATAAAACTTGTGTAACTTGTGTTGATTATAGGAAGTTGATTGAGTATCTCTGGTGCATATTTGCGATGTCATGCTTATTAGGGAGTAGAAGAGTATTGATACTTATGCTTAATTTTTAGGCCTGAGAATCAACCTAATCGTGTGATTAACTGATAATGACATATGAGAAATTAAAATGTTAGAAACAAGAAAATGTAGTACACATAGTTCAGCTTGATCAAAGTGGCCGATTTCTTGCTACAAACTATGAATGCCGAATCATAAGCATAAACTTCGTGCTTTGCTTACGAGCTTGGTTTTAGGAGTTTCAAACCGGCCTACCGAAATAAGAATCAAAGCAATTAGCCAAATTGCTTTTATTTATCAAGTCTTAGGTTCTGATTGGTAAGAGGGTTTTAAGTTGTTGGAATGGATTGATATTTTAAAAGTATTGTTTAGTACATAGTCACATGGAACGGGGATCGTTCCGGTATGCGATCAAGGATCGGGATTGCGGTTCGTTAGGTGCCTAAAATTCGGTTTGATGGGGGATGATGTACATAATAATTAGTATATTCCTAAGGATTACAAAAGAAATCTTATCATCCAAATTGAAAAAATAGTTTGACACTTATAAAATTTTCGTAAGTCATACATACTAAAGTTTTTGTATTAAAGTTAAAAAAAAAGTTAACACTTTCATGATTGAGAAGGTTTGAGATTCGAATCGTTAATTTCCTTGTTCCCGACCGAATCGTACCCAAATTAGGAACGCGTGAACTGGATCGTAATTCGTGGCATTTCTATCGAATTATGTTACTATGGTTTAGTACAATAATTTTGAAGTAATGCAATGGAATTGAATCAAAAAGTCATTCCATTGTGGGTTGGGAAGTTTGTGGGTTGGGAGGTTTCGGATAAAAGATACAATAAATATTGACACGTCCTACATATCTTTAGATGTGAGCCACAAACTTTCTTTATATTCTTTTTAAATATGCGTTTTCTTTTTCTTGGAGTTTACAGATAATATATTTTTTTGAGGAAACTGCAAAATACATCCATGTGGTTTACACATTTTGGCATCTTACATCCCTGTCAGAAACTTTTGGCAATATACATCACCCGTTAGGCAAACGTTTGCCACAATACATCCCTCGTTAACAATGAGGACTAACGGTGCAAATTTTTTCTCCGTTATCTCTTAACGAGACTGAAAATATTACACCGTTAGCCTTCGTTAGCCAAACATTTGCACCGTTAGTCCTCTTTCTGAGTTTTTTTTCGGTTTTTTACGTTTTATCCGTTTTTTTCCGTTTTTTGTACGTTTCATCGGTTTTTTAACGTTTTAATCCGGTTTTTGTACGTTTTATCCAATTGTGTCAACTGTTTACCGTTTTTTGTACGTTTTATCGGTTTTTTTTACGTTTTTATCCATTTTTTGTACGTTTCATCCGTATTTTATCAGTTTTTTTTTACATTTTTATCCGTTTTTTGTCAGTTTTTTTTATGTTTTTATTCGTTTTTTGAACATTTTATCGGTTTTTTTTTATGTTTTAATCCATTTTTTGTACGTTTTATCCGTTTTTGTCAGTTTTATCCCGTTTTTTGTACGTTTTATCAGTTTTTTCCGTTTTTTGTACGTTTCATCCGTTTTTATCTGTTTTTTTACGTTTTTTTTCAGTTTTTTGTACGTTTCATCTGTTTTTTGTCAGTTTTTATCCGTTTTTTTAAACGTTTTATTGGGTTTTTTACGTTTTGATCCGTTTTTTGTACGTTTTATCCATTTTTTGTCAGTTTTGTTTACATTTTGTCTGTTTTTTGTACGTTTTTATCCGTATTTTGTACATTTTATCCGTTTTTTGTCAGTTTTTCCGTTTTTCGTAAGTTTTATCAGTTTTATCCGGTTTTTGTATGTTTTATCCTTTTTTTATCAGTTTTTTAACGATTTATACGTACAAAAAACGAATAAAAACTGATAAAATGTTCAAAAATGGAAAAAACTGATAAAAAATTGATAAAATGTACAAAAAATGAATTAAACGTAAACGTACAAAAAACGTAAAAAACTGATAACACGTAAAAAAATGGAAAAAATTGATAAAACGTACAAAAAATGAATTAAACGTAAAAAACCGATAAAACGTACAAAAAAGGGGAAAACTGACAAAAAATGGATAAAACGTGCAAAAAACAGATAAAAACGTACAAAAAACGGACAAAATATAAACAAAACTGACAAAAATGGATAAAACGTACAAAAAATAGATTAAAACGTTAAAAACTGATAAACCGTACAAAAAACGGGATAAAACTGACAAAAAATGGATAAAACGAACAAAAAACAGATAAAAACGTACAAAAAACGGACAAAATGTAAACAAAACTGACAAAAAATGGATAAAACGTACAAAAAATGGATTAAAACGTTAAAAAAAACTGATAAAACGTACAAAAAACGAGATAAAACCGACAAAATGGATAAAACGTACAAAAAACGGAAAACAACTGACAAAAAATGGATAAAACGTACAAAAAAACGGATAAAACGTACAAAAACGTTAAAAAAACTGATAAAACATAAAAAAAAAACGGGAAAAAACTGACAAAAATCGGATAAAACGTACAAAAAACGGATAAAACGTACAAAAAACGGAAAAAAATTCAAAAAGAGTACTAACGGTGCAAATGTTTGGCTAACGAAGGCTAACGGCGTAATATTTTCAATCTCGTTAAGAGATAATGGAGAAAAAATTTGCACCGTTGGTCCTCATTGTTAACGAGGGATGTATTGTGGCAAACGTTTGCCTAACGGGTGATGTATATTGCCAAAAGTTTCTGACAGGGATGTAAGATGCCAAAATGTGTAAACCACAGGGATGTATTTTGCAGTTTCCTCTATTTTTTTTAACTATACCAACTTATAATTCATATATATATTTTACATAACTTTACATTTTCTCTCTCATCTTTTTCTTTCAAATATTTTTCAAATCAAAATCTGATTCTAACCCCGTTTACAAACCAAACGCACCCTTAGATGATTTTCATTGTCCCATGAATCTATCATAGTTATGAGACATCCAAGTATTTGGTTTCATTTATGTCAATTCGTGTTAAAAGTAGGTAACTCTGAAACACAAACATAGACAACTTTTATCTTCTCTTTTAGAACGAAATATTTATAAAGTTGAATTAACTCTCGATTTTTATGTTCGGCATGTCAGACTATACAACGCGGTATAATTCCTCATTGCTTGTAATTAACTCTCGATAATTTATAAAAGTTAACCGTGTAGCCCCTTTTACCCAAATATTTTAGGGTGTGTTTATTTGCCTACTTTGG
Source organism: Artemisia annua (assembly GCA_014162995.1). Lineage (NCBI taxonomy): Eukaryota > Viridiplantae > Streptophyta > Magnoliopsida > Asterales > Asteraceae > Artemisia > Artemisia annua. Next base: position 72,416 of record LBNU01032438.1, read on the forward strand.
CTTGGGTTTTGTTTTGATATAACATTAATGAGATGTTTGGTAGACTCGGGTTAGACTTCCATATAATACTCACACCCTCAAACTCTACATTTTGTAAAACCCAATATGATGGTTGGTTTCGAAGCAAAAACAACTTTTTTCAGTTTTGAAAATTGTGCAAAATTTTCACAGCCACATATTATCATCTCACTCATCTTTTTTATATTTCTTTTTCATTTTTTATATATATATTTTTAATTGTTTATAGTTTTTTATAATACATTTATTTATCTTACATCAAATGCAAATCCAAATGCTAGTGCTAATCCTAAACCCATTTACAAATCAAACAGGCCCTTACAGCTAAGTATGTCACAACCTCGCAGGACATCTGTTCATATATTATATATAGGGAATAAGTGATACATGTCTGTTTTTTTGGGAAAGACAATACAATTGGTGATTCATGTTTCCTGCGTTGGTTATTTCCTATTGGTGATTTAGTTATTGTATGTTTCTAGTTTGTTTTGCTATGTGGCATGTCACAAGCGTTTAGTGGTTAGAGGTTGTTCAAAGCGTTGCTTGAGGTTAATGTGGTATTTCAACCACATTCCATTGTACTTCATTTTATTCTATGATTAATATATTTTACCAGGGTGAAACCCTTTTACCCAAAACAAGGAAAATTACAAAATAATTTTTTGTTTTTTCCTTATTTTCCTTTGTAACCAAAACTCTCCCTTTCCTCTTCAAAATAGAAAATAGAAACATAAACAAAACGCGTTTTTTATATTTCCAAATGTGTTTTGAAGATAAATTTCATTTCAAAATTTCTACAAAATTAAAAGTAGTTTTTCTCAAACTAAACGCACCCTACATGTCTCTTAATATTTAAGAGAAATGATACATGGACCTAATTGTGGACCTAATCGTGGACCTAAAAGTATGTGGCATCATCCTGACGGGTTGTAAAATAAGTGGGTCCCTGTCTGCAGCCATCAGGATGATGCCACGTGTTTTTAGATTCACGATTAGGTCTACAATTAGGTTCATGTATCATTTCTCAATATTTAAACCTAGACCCTCTTGACTAAGTTTCCTTATTTATCACAATATTAAGGATATTCTTTATTAGCCCACATGTTTTTTCGCTAGTACATAAAAAATCAATCGGATGACATAAAGTAAGCTCTTATAATAATTGGATGAACTGAAAATTCCTATGACCTCACATGTGTTGTACTAATAATCTACTACATTATACATATGGACACATCACACATGCATAATACATTTTAAATGTGAATCAAATTCAATAAGTAATGATATATAGAGGGGAGGCGATTATTTGAATTTCTACAAATAGAATGTATAGGTGTATTATTGAAGAAATGATTTATTTTTTTTTAATAATGGAACGTATGAGTTGATTGATAGTTTCAGAGTCAAAAAAAGTGCATCTTCACGCGGAAATCACGAGCGTCATATTGTGGAATGGTGACAAAAGACAACGACAAAACCAAACATTAAATTTTAGTAGGTTTGCTTTAAATTCAACATAAGAAAATATATTTATCATTTTCTTATATGATTTTAACCAAATTTGTAATCTCTTGTTTTGAAATACAGACCCATAAGAGCATGAGGTGCAGTGGTGCCGTCATTCTGGTGCCGTGGAAAAAAGTTGCTGCCATGTCAGCAAAAAGCTCCATGGCACCAGAAACCTCATGGCACCACATTTTGCCCGTATCCGTTAGCACCAGAAATTCTGGTGCCGTCGGCAATTTTTTTTTTCTTTTTACATAAAATAAAATATACACAATATTAACTAAAAATAAACTTCGTTAATTAAAATAAACACATTACATTAATAGAAACTACGATTTAAAACATTAAACTACGAATTAAAAAAACGAATCTTGCGAGACATAGCCCTCGTCACTCGAAGCCTCAGACTCTGATAGAACAGGGCCTAACCCCAAGGCCCAGCGGATTGGTGCTTCTCTATTTAGCCTCTCCCTACGAGCATTTTCCTCATCCCTACGAGCACGTGCCTCACGTTCTTCGGCTTCTTCAACCTCTCTCAAGACTTGCATATCTTGCCCGAAGAGTTCTTCATACGTCGAGAACTTTATCCCAAAACGTATTCATTTGTTGATCCGCACTCGTATTTGGATTCTCGGTTATTTGAGTGAAACACTCCTCCAAAAGTGACTCCTCTTCTTGGGTCCAAAATCTACTCATTTTGTTTGGAAAAATATATTGAAAATGTTTGTGAAGTATGAAATAATAGGGGGTTTTATAAGGTTTTTAGAGGGTTCAAATTTAATTTAATTTTTTTTGAAAATACACTTTCAATGCCTACTAGCCGTTATATTTGAAAAAGAAAGCATGTTCCGACGTTAACATTCAAAAAAAAAAAAAAAAAAAAAAAAAAAAAAAAAAAAAAAAAAAAAAAAAAAAAAAAAAAAAAAAAAAAAAAAAAAAAAAAAAAAAAAAAAAAAAAANCGCCATGGCCAAAACTCGGCTGTTGGTGATGGCGCCACCCACCAGCCCACCACACCCCCCGCTCTAAGAGCACTGGATGACGGTGAGTTATCCTATAACTCACCGCCACGTCAGCGTTAAGGTGTTAACTTGGTGCGTTAACTTTAGGGGGCGGTAAGCTAACTCCCCTTAATTTCCCTACGTTATCATATAACTCACCCCCAAAAGTCATGTTACCACTGCGTTATCACCTTAACTCACTCCCAAAAGTCATAACTCACTTAAGTTAATGCATGTTATGTGCATAACTAGGTGTGTTAACGCATCAATGACTTTTGGGAACGGTAAGGCAAAAACCACGTTAACGCAGGTGAGTTAAGTTATAACTCGGTAACGAAAGTCATGTTACCGAGTGCTCTAAGGCTGCATGCAGTAAGGGCACACGATCGAATGGAGATCGATCACTAGTCGATTCCTTACTGTGAGACAAAATCAATCTCTCCTATTTCGTGGATGAGGGTCGACAATGCGATCGAGATCACCCCCTTTTTTTTTATGTAGAAAATGTATTTTTGTGGGGTATGTTTTTTATAGTGTAGGTCGCCTTACTGAGGCACCCAATCGCCTGAAAATCGCTAGAGAGAGAAAGCTGATGTGACAAAGAAAATCGGAGGGATTGACATTCCTTGCTAGGTCCAGCCTAACTCTTGTCAATACGACTAGAAATCCAATTGTTAGTAATCCGAAAGGTAAATCACAGTCTTCACGAGAGCTTATGAAGTCGGGTAAATCACTAGCTCTCTCAATTATTTCGTATTATAATTAGATGGATTATGGATAGGTTATATTTGTGGAATAATTAAGATGGATTATGATAGGTTAACGTGACTATTATTTTCACAAAAAATAAATATGACGTAATTTGATGAAACTATTAATTATGCTAATTCAATTCAACAATGATAATATTAGAAACTTATAAGCTACCATTCTAGTAACGGGTATCACATGATCATTGATGATGTGTGAAATAATCTTGACTAAGAAATGCCGTAAGTGAATTTCTTTTAGATATATCAAAAATAAAAGTATCATATTTTGGGGGCATAGATGGAGATGGTACAAATATTGGTAACATTAAATTTCTTTTACTAAATGCATCTAATTGTACTTGTTGAAGGGTCACTCATATATATGATTGATTATCACTCACTTTAGTCTTTACATCATCTCTACATGTTTTTGTTTTTAATGTTTAATAATATAAGGCTAAGTGTTATTGGTCATATCAGCCACGTCAACGTCACATCGTCATTCAACATATCATCAAACTCATCATCAAACATGTGTAATGGTAATCATCAAACCAAACGTATAAAAATATTTTATTTTATACAAACATACTCCACTAGAACCAATTTATCTAATAGAGGTATGGACATTCATTGTGTGTTATGTCCAGCTTGTGAGAGCGAGGTGGAATCTCGCAATCATCTTTTCTTCGAGTGTTCGTTGGCCTCAGATTTATTCAGTTTAATAGGGAGGTTGTGGAATATTTACATTCCCTCTTTGCTTGATCCTGTTGCTTGGGAGGTTTGGTTCAATGGGTTGCGTCTAAACAGCCTTCAATGGTCGATGTTGGAAGCTTCTTTCTTCTCTCTGTGGTGGCATATGTGAAATTTCAGAAACGTGCTCTTGTTTGCAACGAAGAAGCCTAAGAAAAGTTTGATCTTCGACAACTTTGTCTCTCAAACTTGGTTTTGGGTGAATAGCAGATGTAGGAAGGTTAATAATTTTTGGTTAAGATTGCTTATAGACCCTTCTAACGCCATCACTTCTATGTAATCCTTTTGCCTAGCTTCTTGCTAGCTTTTCAATAAAATTCCGCCGTTCAAAAAAAAAAAAAAAAAAAAAAAAAAAAATTCCGCAAACACACACAAACAAAACGAAAAGTAAGAATAAGGTTGATGGTTTGCACCACCGAACCAAACCTTCGCGCACGGTTGAAAATGTGTGTTGTGGTGATACCATTGGTCGACCACTACCGTAACGCCCAACCTAAGAAGATTTCATATATTTGCCATAAGTTAGTGTCAAAATGAATAAGAACTTTTTAATAAAGAACGGTATATTAAGTCATTCTAGAAGCATCTTTAATAGTCAACATTTATATATGTGTATATTACGAAAGAAGATGATGAAAAACTATAATGGTGTTGTGAAGTTTTGCATTTGTGATTATCATTTCTAACAAATATAATATTTATGCTGCACTTTATTGGTAAAAGATTACTTTTTCGATTTTGAAATTATTGCTATTGGAAAAAAGAAAAAGAAAAAAAAAATCCATTAAAAAAATAAAGTTATTTTAAGACGGAAAATAATGGGAAGACCTAATTGTATGCCTAATTTTATGCCTAAACTTATGTGGCATGATCCTGTTGGCTTGTGAAAAAGTGGGTCCCTTGACTGCGGCCAACAGGATGATGCCACATAGGTTTAGGCATAAATTTAGGCACATGGTTTAGGCCTCCCAATCACCTCTCTTTTAAGACTTATCAAAACATGTAAGTGGACAATAACTTTAAGCGTTATACTCTCTCTGTCTCATATTAAATGTTCAGTTTGATTTTTTAAAGTATTCTTTTCTCAAATTTGATTTGTGTTTGTGTAATATAATATTTGATACAAAATATATGAATGGATAGAGTTTTAAATATATTTTATTGTGTATAATTTTTATCAAATACTATATAACACAAGCAAAAATATTTAAAGTCAAAATTAATAAAGAAAGACTTGAAAAGTAAAACCTAAATATTTAATATGGGACAGAGGAAGTATTATGATTGTGATGCTTTTATAGCGTGAGTCATCATATAGTCATGATGAAGTGTTACTAATTAATGCCGTTCAAAAAAAAAAAAGTGTTACTAATTAATAATGTTAATATTATGAAGTAATAAACATTTTCCAATATTTATTAGCTGAGGTACAAAAAACTATAAATCAGCATTAAAATGTGAAACTATTATCAACACATAAACCCTGAAACTAAGCATTAAACACACACCTATAACTTACATCCATTATTTATTAACACCTATAACTTACATCCATTATTTATGACTTTTATAAATATTGAAAACGACTATGAAGCAAAACCATTTTTTTTTTTTTTTTTTTTTTTTTTTTTTTTTTTTTTTAGGGATTAGAAGAATGATTTTGTACTATACGGCAAGTTCATTAACTATAATTGTAATGTTTGTCTCCAAAAGATTCCGTTTATAGTTTAGTTAAACTTATGCTAAACGTCATACCATAAGAATCCAACAAGTTCAACCGAATCCTCTTCTTGTATCGTAAAATAGTCTTTGCTTATATTTGCATCACACCTATTATTTAACACAAAAGACACATACATGTGTATAACTTCTGCAACACGTAGCCCAATCGATTCCGGTATAGAAGATTTATGGATTTTTTTTCGTAAATTTGGTATCGATAGACCATACATCAAGTTAGTATTACTTAGAACATTGTTTTGCACATATTATTTCTGTGCCGAGAGTCCAAAACACATGATTAGGCTAACGGCACAAGTTTTCGGAAGTACAACCTACTGCTGCGAGCTTTTAGTGAACCATGTTTAAAACCTACAACTAGTCTATTTTGAGTCGGTCTTTTATCAAGCTAGCTAGTTTTGAAAAAAATAGCTTTATAGAAACATTGTCAAGTTGTCAAAGTAGACAATTAAGTACTCTCTTAAAACAACCATTGGCAATTTATCATCATTTTCTTCCTAAGAGGGTTGTTAATACAATCTCAACTATTTCTTCTTTCGTATTTCTCTTTACAATTGGTACGCGAATTTCTCAACATAGTTGGTTATTAACATTTCTAGAAAAGTAAATTGTTAAACATACCTTTAAGAGCTAGGTTTAGGTTTAAAGTATTCACAAATGCAATATTTGTTTATACTCATATCTTTAATAAGAATAATAAGAATGTTCATTTTCTAATTTAACTTTTTCAACTGACTTTATGTACGGCACCAGTTATGCATGTTTTTATTTATTAAATTTAACAAAACCTTTTTGAAAAGGTACTCCTTCCATCCAAAATTAATACTCCCTCCATCCCAAATTAATAGTCCACGTTTCTTTTTCATTATGTCTCAATTTAATTGTTCATTTCTAAAATTAGATTGGAAACTTAATTAAGTTTACCATATTACTCCTGTCTTGAATTTATTATTACAAACTTTAAGCAAGAAATTAATTAATTAGTTAAAAGGTAAAATTATCATTTTGACAAAAAGTAAGAAAAAGAAAAAGAACAATTATATTTTTCCTAAACTCTGTGTTTTAATGTTAAAAATATCTTTATTTTTTGACCGAGGGAGTAATTAAGAAAAACAAATAGTCTGGGACTTATGGCCACAGAGGTTTACCTGTGCTGACTCCGGGCTATCAAAAAAATAGTCGCGCTCGCAACGTCGAGTATTAAAAAAAAAAATAATAAAAAAAAATGTATAAACGGCGTGACCGCGTGGGGTGGGTTGGCAGGGTGAAGTTATAACGGCGTAAAAAGAAAGAAAAGAGAAACAGTATATAAAGCCACCACCATCATTCTCCTTCCATTCTTTCTTTCATCGTTATCTCCTCCCCGCGTCCTTTCCTTCCTTCTTTAAAAAACTCGCTATACATCAACATTTTTTTAATTATTATTTATTATTATTTCAAATATAAAAAGAAGAGTATCATTTCATTGGTAGGTGAATTGCATTAAGATTCAATCAGAAACTGCTGATTAATTGATCAACTCATTATTTCTGTCTCTCTGATTCTGACATCATCATTTACGGTAATAACTTAATTCAACCCCTGTACTTTTTTATTTTTTTTATTTTATTCATTTTACTTAAAATTTATTTATTTATATTGGATCATATTCATTTCTGCTAATCTTTTCTGTAACTCAAATAAAAAGCAATGATTTTTATTTGTTTTTGGATTGCTTATTGGTTAAGTTATGCATATCTTGTAGTTGGTGACATCTGTTTTTAAGGTTTGTGTTTGTTTTAATGATTTATGTTTGTGGGTTTTTTTAGTTTTGGTATTTTTTTTTCAAGATTTTGGTTCTTGATTATGTGAAAAAGTATTGATTTTTAGGTAGTTTTTTTGGGTTTTTAGAGTAATGCTGAATAGTATGATTTACTTTTGGAAGGAGTCCCATTTAGACTGCGAACATATGAGATAAAAACGCGCCCTACATGGGTAATCTGGACATGGAAAATCTCATCCGTTTACACGTTTATTATGTGAAAGTTTTAATTTTTAGGTGAGATAGTTATAGTTACTATGATTTATTGGAGGTTTAGTTATGTACAAAATTTAGTTTCTTGGGGTTTTAAAAGCAATGCTAAATAGTATGGAATGGTTTGGTGAATGTCGTTAAGATAGATTTTTAATTTGATTGATGTGATTGATAACTGATTATGATAGCGTATGAGGATACCAAGACTTTACGTATGCAAAATGTTTTTATTTTTATGTGTTTGTTTAGTCTTGTAGAAAGTATATAGAAAACGTGATGTAGCCAGTTGTAACTTGACTATTAGGTATAAGTAATATAGAATAGTTGTTAATAGGCAACTCCTAAAGGTATGCATAATTTTCAACATGGTAATCTTTGTCTACTTAGTACAATTCCTTTCTGGTACAGTGGCATAGGTATGCATCATATTCTATTGAACATGGTTGTAGTTTCACATAAATGTTGTGTTTCTGTTATACGATTGGAGGATTCCATATAACATGATGTCCTGCTTTTATGGTTTGCATATGTGGCACTTTCTGAAAGTTGAATATGTGATTGACCATAAACCTTAACATGATGTTTTAACATGGTTGCATTAATATAATGTTTTTATGTCCTCAGGAGACTGCTTCCTATGTATTATTATAGTCTTTTCCGGTGATGAGCGTTTTTTACATTTGTCCCATTGCTGATTCTGGAACTGGTTTTGATTTTCAGGGATAGTATTTTATTGAGGGTTCAGGGTTGAATCTCATTTAAGTGTGATTTGGGAATACACTCAATTGTTAATCTTGACAAGATTAGTGCAGTCAAGTTTAGTATTTTTGGGAGCCTTCTGCTCTAGTGAAGGAGATATAAGATATGTGCGAACCAGATTCAGATGTTGTTAGATGGGGTCTTAATTTTCTTGATGTGGACCAAATTTTTAGTTCTACCTATTACGGTGATAGCAATCAGCATGATGTGACCATATGTCACGAACAGTATGATGGAGGCAGTTATGAAGAAAATGAATATAATGATGTTAAAAATGACGAGATGTTGGCTCATTCTCTTCAACAAGAATTATTGGATCTTTCAATTGAAGATGATCATGAAGTATCCAATCCTGTAGAGCATTTAGAAACATCAAATGATACTCGAGATTGGTATGGGCAACCATCAGATAATTACTATTATGGTAAGTTCGTTTCTAATTTAGAATCATGAATAAGGCAAATAGTAAATGTCATTTGTACTTATGGTATTAGTTAGTAAAGCTGTTGTGGCTAGCAGGTGATGATTCGAGGTTACAGGAAACAGATGAAATGGGACAATCAAGTTCATGCTCAAGCCCTGAAACTAGATCTTACGATGGGGATGAGTATTCGTACAATCTAGAGATTACAGACGAGTCTGAGCTTGATGGTGAAGTAGGCAAGAGATTGACTGAGATCATCCCTGTTCCTGTAAGTGTAACAAGCATATATTTGAGCATTGGCTCGTTAAAAATCATGTTCTTATTCTAGTTTCAGTTCTTTTTGTTTGTATCAAGGTTTTCTTGTTGATCAGTTGGTCCTACTAGAGTCCATGTATTGTCGTTTTCAAGGTTTACAGAAAAAACCTGTACTACTTGACTTTAATGAGTTTTCAAACGATGTAAAATACAATTTTGTTATTTCCAAAAAAATATATATATTTTAGACTTGCCAAACGTTCTTTGGTTTTGTTGTTAAGCGGAAATTTCACAATTTTATTTGGTTTAGAAAAAGTGGAAACAAGCAAATGTATGTGTTACTAAAAGTAAACAGGGCCTAAGGTTATGATAGTAATGACATGTGTTATATGATGCAGCATATCCCCAAAGTTAATGGAGACATACCTTCAGTTGATGAAGCTACTACTGATCACCAGAGGCTATTAGACAGGTTTTACATCTCTTTTGATCACACTCATCCATTTTCTGACAATATGTATTTTGCTGATAAAATTTGCTTTTCCAGGTTACAGGTGTATAACTTGATTGAGTCTAAAGTACAAGGCGACGGTAACTGTCAGGTCAGTAAAAAACAACCTATACAAATGGAATATTATGTTATATTTTGTAACCAACTCACCAGCCACCGTCTTCATTCTCCAGTTTCGTGCTTTGTCTGATCAATTCTACCGTTCACCGGAGCATCATAAATTTGTGAGAAGACAGGTGTATAATCAGGTGTGTGTCTTTTTTTTTTTATTCAGATCTTTATCTGTGAAAATATTGAAGGGTTTTTGTTAGTTTCTCACAGTTGTGTTTGGCATGCTTTTGAAATGTTGGTTAACCTTTTTCTTTACATCTGCTAACAAGCTGTTTATTTTCTGCAGTAATACACTTGAGCTTTTGGGCTGAGGTGCATTACAACTCAATCTATCCTGAAGGAGGTATGTGATACATTTTACTCTATTATTGCGGCTACTACTTACTCCTTTTAGTTATATAGAGCAAATAAAATTTTACCAGATTGGGGGTTTTATTAGAGTACTTCTTAGCATCATTTTTTGGACCTTATTATTCTTTTCTTTAAGCGGTATGCAACACCAAGACATTGCTGCCAGAGTATGATTTGGCAGGAGTCCGCTCTTGGGCCGGACCGAAATCCTAGTCTATTTAGGCCTTGTCGTTTGGTATTAACCCCTTATTGAGCCTGAAAGTTGCTAACCATCCTTGTAGTTACTCGGTCCACAAAGTATACGGTCTTAAAAGGCCCTGTTTGAGGTTATTTTATTTACAAAATATACTTTTGTGTTTTTATAAAATTAAATATTTAGTATACTAGGAATCAAGAATTATAATATCTTGTTTTACTTCAAACATTCTTTATAACTAATTGAAAAAAATATATAGATTATTTGCTCCATGTCTTGTACAACTTTAGATTACAAGCTAATGTCTTTTATTCATTTCGACAGATTTGCCACCACCTGAATACAGGAAGAAGAGGCGATGGTGGAATTTCAAACACAGACATCAGGCGTATCTAGACTGAATGCTGACTTTTCATTCTTACATATATAGCAATAAATTTATCATTATACATCATGTCATCATGTACATCCGGTTTCTTCGTTCTTTACATGTTATGCTGATTTAATATTGCACGCTTTTGTATTCTTGAATCGGCATGGCTGGCACACTATGATAGTTTTGATGAATCTTATTCAGTCATCAATAAAAAATTACTTACTTTGTAGCTATATTAGTTCTTCCTTAGTAAGAACAACATACAAATTCATAAAGATCATATGTAATCTTGTTAAAGTGCAGGGTGGGGTAGGGCGTTATTCACTTGGCCCATTAGTTACACCTCACCATCTATCTATTCTTCTTTCATAGTTTCATTCTCATCCTTTTTGGGTTAATTTATGTAAGGAACTTTTCAAAATTTTCAATGTTAGGTAATTTAGTCTCAAAAATATTAAGTTAGGTAACGAAACTTTGTGAAACCTTCAATGTTAGGTAATATTACCGGCTATGCTTATGGGGCCACATGTATCGTCATATATAAATGTTTATCTCTTTTTTCCCTCTTTCTTCCTCTCTTTATCCATAATTCCATCAAATCCTAAACTAAAATTAACCCTCAACAACCCAATCAAAACCCAATTAAACCACATATCATTCATCTCCATAACCAAACACACAATACCCACTTTTCAATTTCGAAATCCAAAATGAACACCCTTGTGTGGCAAATAGGGGTGAAAACGAGCCGAGCAGAGCCCGAGCCTGCCAGAGCTTGAGCTCGGCTCGTTTACATATATAAAGCTCGAGCTCGGGCTTGAGCTCGTTTCGAGCCTTATATATTGAGCTCGAGCTCGGCTCGTGAAATTTTTCACAAGCTCGAGCTCGGGCTCGGGCTCGACTAATTTATATAAAGTTTTAAAGAAAACAAAGTTCAAATAGAGCTCGGCTCGTTAATTACATAAGGCTCGAGCTCGTTTACTAATTTTAAGCTCGTTTATACGTATAGACAATGTATATACGTATACATTTCTAGGGCTCGTTTAGGCTTGCGAGCCTAATCGAGCTTTTTGTATAGAGCTCGGGCTCGAGCTCGATTATTAAATGAGCTCAAATTTAGGCTCGAGCTCGGGCTCGAGCTCGTTTAGGCTCGGCTCGTTCGAGCTTTTTACCGATCCAATCCCGAGCTTTTCACGAGCGGCTCGGCTCGTTTCCACCCCTAGTGGCAAACAAAACCAACCGCTCCCTGTTGTTAAGTTAACCAAAACCAAATTATATACAAAATGGCTGACTCAACTGAGCCAACCAAACCAATGCCGCCACCACCAGAAAAGAAAAAAGAACAAAGCCTTCCATTTTTCAAAATATTTTCATTTGCGTGATTACATGTTAATGTCACTTGGTACCATTGATGCCATTATTCATGGTTCATCTATGCCTTTTTTTCTTTCTTTTATTTGGTCTGATGGTTAATGGTTTTGGAAAAAACCAATCTGATTTACCTACCATGACACATGAATTGTCCAAGGTGAGCTAGATTGGGACCAAACATTATATATCATTATTTATATTTTTATTTGTATACCATTTAAATTTATCCATATAATTTATGCACCACACATTATAAATGTTTTTCTAATGCAGTATGCTCTATATTTCGTGTATCTTGGATTGGTGGTTTGTGTATCATCTTATGCTGGTGAGTAGTTAACTGAACTTGATCCGTTCTTCACTCTTATGTTTTGTCGTTTTCATCAAAGAATGGTTTGTCAAATAATGGTGATAAGATAAGGGAAGTTGAAGATGAGGGTATTTTAGTAATTNCCCTCAACAACCCGATCAAAACCCAATTAAACCACATATCATTCATCTCCATAACCAAACACACAATACCCACTTTTCAATTTCGAAATCCAAAATGAACACCCTTGTGTGGCTGTGACATGTAAACAAAACCAACCGCACCCTGTTGTTAAGTTAACCGAAACCAAATTATATACAAAATGGCTGACTCAACTGAGCCAACCAAACCAATGCCGCCACCACCAGAAAAGAAAAAAGAACAAAGCCTTCCATTTTTCAAACTATTTTCATTTGCGTGATTACATGTTAATGTCACTTGGTACCATTGATGCCATTATTCATGGTTCATCTATGCCTTTTTTTCTTTCTTTTATTTGGTCTGATGGTTAATGGTTTTGGAAAAAACCAATCTGATTTACCTACCATGACACATGAATTGTCCAAGGTGAGCTAGATTGGGACCAAACATTATATATCATTATTTATGTTTTTATTTGTATACCATTTAAATTTATCCATATAATTTATGCACCACACATTATAAATGTTTTTCTAATGCAGTATGCTCTATATTTCGTGTATCTTGGATTGGTGGTTTGTGTATCATCTTATGCTGGTGAGTAGTTAACTGAACTTGATCCGTTCTTCACTCTTATGTTTTGTCGTTTTCATCAAAGAATGGTTTGTCAAACAATGGTGATAAGATAAGGGAAGTTGAAGATGAGGGTATTTTAGTAATTAAAAAAATGACTGTGGTACAATGGTAACCGGTTTAGTAGGTCACCGGTTGCAAAAATACCCAATATTACCTAACATTGAACAAGGATTAAAGTTTGGTTACCTAACTTAGTATTTTTGAGAGTAAATTATTTAACATTGGAAATTTTTTAAAGTTCGTTACCTATATGTAGAATTAACCCTCCCTTTTTAAAAAAAGTTTGCATAACACATTTTATCTCCTACAAATTTTCCGCTTTATTTTTATTATGCCATTACACATATACCCACCTAACACAAGCAAATGCATTTTATCTCTCCACAAAGTTCCGGCATACTATTGCCGAGGGGAAGTCCATTTTCGCGGAAAAAGCTTAGTTGGGGTGGTGTTATCGATGAACAAAACCCATTTTTGCCTTTTCCGATTGACTTACCGAGGGTGACCCTCCGGCCTTAAAAGATCATTTCACTTCTCAAAGACATTATTACACTTCTTATTGTATTAGGCCATTTGGTACACAGGTTTTCATGGGTTTAGATTGAAAGTATTTTTTAACATTTGTTTGGTTTCATCCTAAACCCCCGACATAGCTTTGACACGGGGTGTTAAGTACAAATTTCAATCCGGCCCACTTAGGTGGGGTTTTAAAAGTGTGTGATCAATGAAATGTATTTTTCTTATTTGATGCTAACTTTTAGCTACATGTTTTATTTCTATTCTTATTTTTCTAATTTTTTATTTCAAACAAATATATAAAATAAACTTATCAACATTTAATTCAAATTTGGTACTAAATCGAAATCTAGATCAAAATTCAAATCTAAATTCAAACCTAAACCCATCTACAAACCAAACGGAAAAAGCCACTAAACCTTGATATAGTTGAATCCTATATTGCCTTGCCTATTTTATTACGATTATTACACTATGTTATTGGGAGATGATATGTACACGGAGGTTTTTTATAGGCATGCAACAAATTATTGCTAACTGACTAAACTACCCCTACATTCTTCAACTCGTTTCTTCCTCCACACTAGTCAGGCCTACTGCCCTAAACCATGATGCACCTTTCTCCTCTTCCCTTCAACTACTGGCGCCTGCGACTTCACCACCTCCGCTCATTTATGTCATTTAGATTTAATCAACTGGCGCCTTCATTGTTTCCAATAAATGTTCGAGCCTTGCGAACTGATCTCATCATGCTACGTGTGTTAGTTACCAACCGATCAAGCCCATCAAAGTTGGCATTCTTGTAATCAATTTGATTTAGCAATTTTTAGTGTTGTGTTTTTTGGAACCAATTTATTTTCATTTAACTAAGTAGAATTTTGTGGTGACTTAAGTTTTGCCTGTGGGGATTAATTCTTACCCCAAAAGAGTGAACATGATTTGTAATATTCGTTTTTTCTAGAATATAATAATAATAACAATGGTGCTTATAAATGGTTTAGAGATGTCATTGATAAGAAGGTATGACAATCACCGGTTTAAGAAATAAATTTCAATTTTATGTTGCATCTTGTATTTGAAGTGTACCACTGAAGTTGTTTTTGAAATGACGATCTAGAATTAGTTGGAATTGCTGGAAATCCTTCAAAAGATCTGTGATGGAAATAGGCGTGGGGAATCGGAGGAAGCGGTAACTGAAAGTGATAATGGATATACCATAATTAATTTTGAGTTTTGAAAGTTAAAGAGGAGGACAACTCAGTAAAGTGTTTGAGGGTATTTATGTCACTTAACATCAATTTTCTGTGTGCCAATCAATTCATTCCGTGTAAGTATCATTTCCCATTTCTTTGTATTTGAAGTGTACCACTGAAGTTGTTTTTGAAATGACGATCCAGAAGTGATTTTAGTTGGAATTGCTGGAACTCTTTCAAAAGATCTGTGATGGAAATAGGCGTGGGGAATCGAAGGAAGCGGTAACTGAAAGTGATAATGGATATACCGTAATTAATTTTGAGTTTTGAAAGTTAAAGAGGGGACAACTGGGTAAAGTGTTTGAGGGTATTTATGTCACTTAGCATCAATATTCTGTATGCCAATCAAATTCATTCCGTGTTAGTATCATTTCCCTTTACTGTATATATTTTCTTTTTTTGTCGGCCGATATGGCTAGGAATTTTGAGGATATTCCTCATTAGATACTTTATGACCAACTTGCTAAGAATTTTCCATGATATCTCTGTATTATTGTAAGAGATAAGAAAATTTGTTGAAGCAATATCATTGGTGTAGGGTAATGAAATTGAATGTTAAAAAATGGTCCTTATTAATTATAGATAAGAGGAACTTTCTTATTGCAAAATGCAGATTATTGGTCTCTACTTTCTACGAATGTTTAGAAATACTGAAATAGTCCTCAAAATGTAAGTGAACACCAGTTTAATTTTGCACGATAGCAGATTTTTATATGATGGTTTAAAATGTTATTCATTTGAAGTTTAAGTAGTTATACCATTTAGGAGGTGTTTTTTTTCTTTCTCTTATTGCCACTTAATGAGTGGGCCCATCTCTTATTCCCTCTTAATGGGGACTCCCAAAACCTACTCTCTCTTGAATAAGTAGTTTATATGGACAAGGCCCACACCACTTACTTTGTAAACAACCCCTTAGGCAAGTAATTACAAGTAACAAAAGACCAAACAATATGAAATTTAAGAAACAAAAAACATGTGCAAGTATGCAAATATCCAAAAGCCTCGTGTGAGGATTGGTCATTGTTGGTGATTTTAGTGTCATCAAGCATTTTATGTAATAGTGATTTACCCAAGACCAAACGGATTAAAGTTAAACTATAATGCGAGTTAGGTGGTGCGAAGTGCAGACTCGTTTAAGTTTATTTGATCTCAAGGAAAAGGTTGGTGATAAGAACATTAGCGACATTCTAAGGAGTAAGTCCTTTAGGGGCGTCACTAAAGGTTGCAACTGTTGTGGCATATCTAAAGTGACGTAAATGAGGAGTTATTTTTATTATTCTCCAAAGGTCCTCCTCATGCCAACTGCCACGTTTATTCTTTATAAACTTGATTTTGGTCTTCTAATTGTGGATAGATTGAAACAAGACTAATATCCAAAACATATTAGATAATTCTCTATGTTTTACTCAATTTATTGTGCCTAGACATTGAGTGTGTTCTTGTCTTATTTCAATACGAATTTTGTGTAACCCAAGGCACCAAATAGGGTCGAAATATTGTATTAGGAAAGTGAACTATACACGATTCAAGAATTATCCAAGCAGTCATTGATTATCATGACCCGAATACTAACAATCTAATACAATATTTTGCGATAGTCATGATTGTCGAATCTGTGTAAAAGGATGCTAGAATCTGTTCAAGAACTGATATCAAGATTTGGAAATATAAACTAGATGGATGTATGGTCTTTTGGAATGAAGTCAAAATATGTGAATTGAAGCAATTGGAATTTCTGGAAATGGTATGCAATTCAAGAATTATCCAAGCAATCATTGATTATCATGAGCCGAATACTAACAGTCATTTGGTTTGAAAGTTCAAACAGTGAATCTTTTTTATTTTTTTCATTGACCAGAAGACTAAATGAGTGGCTTTTGTTTCTCAACAGACATAAACACATCACCAGCAGCTGGAACTACTTTCTGTCTTCACATAATTTATATTTTATTTCCACACAAACACAATCACCTTCACATTATCGAGCATTATTCACTTTTCTTTGCAATCCGTTTGTAGAAATGTCCTTCAGCAAGATACGTTTCTTCTCCGATTCTTCATCCATAACTTCATTAGGAATTATGCTAATGCTAACGCTAATGCTAATGGTCTTTATCCATTACTACTTTTATTCAATGGCATCTTCTTCAAACTCATCTTCACCAAAGGAAGAAAAATCGTCTTCAAACTCATCTGAACCAAAAACAACTTCAACTTCATCCATCCAAAATAGCTTTAAGTATGATGTTTTTTTAAGCTTCAGGGGTGAAGACACCCGTAAAAACTTTGTTGATCATCTTTATCAAGCTCTTAATGACAAAGGCATTTACACTTACAAAGACGACGAGAAAATCCAGAAAGGGAAAAGGATCAGTGATGATCTCTTCAAATCCATTGAAGACTCTAAATTTTACATCATTGTTTTTTCCAAAAACTATGCTTCTTCGTCATGGTGTTTGGATGAGCTTGTCAAAATTATGGAATGCCAGACGATGGAGGAGCACACTGCTTACCCCGTGTTCTATGATGTGGAGCCCACTGAAGTACGCAAACAAACTGGGGCAGTTGGAATTGCATTTGAAAAACATAAAGACAAAAAAGCTGCAAGAAAATGGAGAGAGGCTTTGAAAGAAGCATCTGATTTGGCTGGGTTTGAGTTGAAAAGCATTGCTAATGGGTAAGTAAATTTCTTCATTATATCTATGCAATATTAGTATATTTTTTGCCTTTTTGAAAGGGTTGGGAGTTAGGTTATGTTTTATTTCAAAACGTGCCAGGCAAATAATGTTTTTAGCAAACAACCTCTTAGAGCATATGGATCGTCATTCTTTAACACACTGTCATCAAACTTACAATCCGTGGTATGAAACCACAGATAAGTTTTCACCTATATTATTCTTTTTTATAAGGGTATAGACTATGGAGAAGGAAGCGTTAGCGGTGGAATTTGTCATTTGTATATACCACATGCTTTCTAAACTCTTCCATGGAATTTACATTTATAAGTTATAACACTACCAAGTCATGTTAATCAACTTTTTGGAAAGTTTAAATGTGAGTGGTAGAGTATTATTTTTCTCTTTTTTGTCCTTACACTTAAACTCGCCGGTCCTCTATGTACGAATGGAAAGTTCATGAATTCATGTGTATGGTTTGTTACCATGAACAAGTGGCTCTTTTCTTTATTCCTGGAAGACATGACGAGTTTCAACCGGTACAAAACCCTTACCTTAACAAACACATCTGTTATTCATTCACTACTTATTACAAATCATACATACTTATATCATAATTTACTTCATGTGTGAATTGTGATTGTATGTCAGTATTAAAGATCTGAAAATTGTTCACGAATTTTCACAAGCTAATTGAATCTTTATTTAAAGTATAGGCATGAAGCTAAGTTCATACAGAAAATCGTTGCAGAGATTACACTAGAGTTACGTGTCATCAATTCAGGCACTGATGGAAATTTAATAGGCATGGAGACCCGTGTAAACAAAGTAGTTTCATCTTTAGAACCTAGTGTGAATGATGTTCGCATGATAGGGATATGGGGGATGGGAGGTGCGGGAAAGACAACTTTGGCAAGAGCTATTTTTGATAAGATATCCATTCAGTTCGAAGGTGAAAGCTTTATTGAAAACGTCAGGGAAGTTTCAAAAGCCTCTTTGGAGGGTCTAAAAAGGTTGCAGAAACAAGTACTTTCAGATGTTTTAAAGGATCCAAACATTCAAGTAAGCAGTGTTTCTGGCGGAAAAAGTATGACGCAAAGGAGGATGCGTGGTAGAAAGGTACTTCTTGTTCTAGATGACGTCGATCATAAAGACCAGCTTGAGGCGTTAGCCGGTGACTGTAATTGGTTTGAGCCGGGAAGTAGAATTATAATTACAACAAGAGATGAACAAGTACTGGTAGCCCACCGAGTGAGCTTGATTCATAATGTGACTTTGTTATCTAAAGCGGAAGCGGGTTGCCTCTTCGGTAGGTATGCGTTTGGAAGAGAGAATCCAACTCGAGGGTACGAAGAGCTATCAGGACAAGTTGTACAATATGCTCATGGTCTTCCCTTAACGATCAAAGTTATGGGTTCATTTCTTTGTGGTCAAAGTGAGCCTTTTTGGATAGATGCCATTGAAAGACTAAAAACAATTCCATTTAAGGATACTATGGATAGATTGGAAATAAGCTTTGATGGTCTAGAAAAGGAATACAAAGAAATATTCTTAGATGTTGCATGCATACTAAAAGGTTGGTGGAAAGAAAATGCAATTAGAGTGCTTGAAAGCCGTGGATTTCATGCTGTAGTTGGTTTAAGAGTTCTTCAGCAAAGATCTCTTATAACCTATAATAAACATGGGCAATTGGGGATGCATGACCATTTAGAAGAAATGGCAAGGAATATTTTTCGTCGGTCACACCCCGATGAACCTCAAAGACATAGCCGATTGTGGGTTAACGAGGAAATCGAGTATATATTGACTAATGACCTGGTAAGAATTAAGTTATGATTAATAAAACTGAGAGTTAGCAACATTTTTGGCCCCTTTCGGGTATTTCATTTTTGGTCCAATAGTTTGAGAAGTCTCGTGTTTGGTCTAAAATGAAACATCCGTTGCGGTTTTGGTCTAAATTTCCAACTCCGTTTGTTTGACTATGGTTGACCGTTTAATATAAAAGGATATTATTGTTTTTTTAGATATTTTATTAAACAAAATAAAAGTAGCCGTCAAATCATTCAAAAATTCGTTAATTTGAAATGAATTATCATCCAATTCGCTTTATATCATCTTCATTCACTCTCAATTTGATCATGTTTTCAGTGACTTTGGACGTTTTGAAATTTAGGGTTCCGACAAAAATTAAGGGGTTTTATTTTTTCAATTTCAGGGTACCCAAGCAACAAAATGTCTACACTTTTATTCATGGCATTTGATTGCTGAAATTGCAGTAAAAGGCCTAGCAAAAATGAAGGATCTTAGATTTATTTACATAGATCTACGAAAGGAGTATTTTGAGAATATTGTTCAATTTGATAAAGTTATCGAATACCTTCCAAGTTCCTTACGATTTATGAGTTGGTGGGGTTTTCCTTTTCTGAGTTTACCGAATACATTTCAAGGAAAATATCTTGTTCAACTTGACATAAGTCAGAGCAGTATTGTTCAACTTTGGGAAGATGGAGAAGAAAGGGTAGAATGATGGCTAAATTGTTGTTTTTCATGATTCATTATGATTTCTATATATCTATTGGTTTGTCATTTCACCAATATTAATTCTTTCTTTGTACTTATGTTAGGTTCTTCATAACATAAAGTTCTTCACTATCAAGCATTCAAAGTTGAGGACCTTTGACTTTAGGTTGGCTCCAAATCTTGAGAGTTTGACTATTATCAGTTGTTATGATTTTGTAGAGCTTTATATGCCTGCTCATTATCTAAAACTCAAATATCTCAACCTCTCTCAGTTAAGGTTGACAACCCTTCACCTCTCGGATAATCTGAATCTTGAGGTGTTTATACTCGAAAACTGTAATGATTTGGTAGAACTTCAAATGCCCATTGAAAGTTTAAAGCTCAAAGAGCTTAACCTTCAAACTCACCTCACTAATCTTGGTAGAACTTCGAATGCCCATTCAAAGTTGAAGACGATTCACCTTGGGAATACTCCAAATCTTGAGAGGCTTATACTCCAAAGGTGTAATGATTTGGTAGAACTTCAAATGCCCGTTGAAAATCTAAAGCTCCAACATCTCGAACTCACTCATTCAAAGTTGACAAACCTTTACCTCAGGAATACTCCGAATCTTAAGACGCTAATACTCGAAGGCTGTAATGATTTGGTAGAACTTCAAATGCCTGCTGAAAGTCCAATGCTCGAATGGGTCGACCTCCGTCATTCAAAGTTGAAGATCCTTCACCTTGGGAGTACTCCGAATCTTAAGGTGCTTATACTTGGAGGGTGTAATGATTTGGTAGAACTTCAAATGCCCGTTGAAAGTACTCTAAAGCTCGAAGAGCTCAACCTCAGTCATTCAAAGTTGAGGACCCTTGACCTTGGGCTCGCTCCAAATCTCAAACAGTTAAATCTTGAAAACTGTTATAATTTGGTAGAAATTAAGGCTCCCATTGGTTGTCTGAGAAATCTTGCCTTCTTAGACTTAAGTGGTTGTGGGAGTTTTAAGTCTTTTTTGTTTGACAAACAGCTTGATTCACATGACGTTTGCTCTTTATCTGAGTTACATCTGATTGCAGAGCCCACAAATGTTTGCTCATTGCACTCTGACAATAAATTTCCAAAGTTAAAGTTTTCATGTTTTTATAAAGATGATCCAGGCAATATTCCAGAAGCACCCCGAGATCTTGACCAGTTAGAATGTCTACAGGAGCTAATGTTTTCATCTACAAAGATTAGAAGTCTCCCAGATAGCATTTGTATGTTGATGCATATGAAAGCTATCAGACTTAAATCTTGTTGGCATCTTGAGAAATTACCAGAGAATCTTGGGCGATTACAGTGTTTAGAGGAGCTAGACCTAACAGAGTGTATAGTTTTACGAGATATTCCAACCAGCATCTGTCAGATGAAAAGTCTGAAATATTTCTATCTCCCCTACTGTTTTCTAGTTGAAAAGTTGCCTGAGGAAATTGGAAGTTTAAAACGGTTAGAAGAGTTAAATATAGAAGGTGAAGGCATAAGTCATCTTCCACAGGGCATTTTTCAGTTGAAACGTCTGCGTATCGTAGGCTTTACATGGCAGCTTCAGTCGTATGGTTTTAGAAGCGTAATACAAACATCAACATACGTATCTTTCGCCTACACCTCTTACCATTCTTCAGCCAATCAGTAAGAGAAGCCAGTTTGATTTTGCATGGCAGCTTCAATCGTATGGTACTTTCTCCTTTTTTATGATTACTCATATAACTTTAGTTTATAATTAGAACATAGTATATGTGTTACTCATATGATGTGTGTGTGTGTGTGTGGGTTTTTTTTTTTTTTTTTTTTTTTTTTTTTTTTTTTTTTTTTTTTTTTTTTNTGTTATTTGAACTTAAAGAGGTGGTTTAGTCTTGTTTGAACTTCCATTTTTCATTTATCTTTCTGAAACTTTTCAAATAATTTGGTACTGCATGTCGAGTGCTTAAAAGGTCAAAGTAGTCAATAAACAGTTACCTGATAATCATCTGCTTATCAAATACCTTCAGACTAAAAGGTTTTGTCATTGCTTAATCAATCCTTGATAATCATCTGCTTATCCAAGTCAGTAACAGAATTAATATTATAGTGTTTACTGGTATTAATAGAAGCTACTTAAAATGTTCCAGGAATAAGATGTTATCAACTTATCATCAGAGAATAATTTGGGAAAATCTATGTTTGGACAGAGTTTGAAGCTGGGAACACGAGATGAACGTGAACTTATCAAATAGAACTTTGGAATGTTTAAATCAGTTTGGTCTCAAAGTCATGTATACGGGTGCCGGTCTTTGCTTACCTATAATTAATTTGTGATATGCCTTTTATGTAAATGTGCATGCCCTCATTTCAGTTTCTGCTCCATATCTTAGCACTTTGCTGTTGATTTGTCAAGTTTTGTTTTCTTGTTTTCTGCAAATTTTGAAAGTTCGTTTGTTTAGCCATTTCCTTGTTTTCTTGGCACTTTGCTGTTAATATGTCTGTTTTTGTTTTTGTTTTTAATGTTTTGGTATCTGCTAGCTAGTTTTAATAAATCTATTTTTTTGTTGTTAAAGAAAAGGACATTACTTGTTTCTGTATGGTACCACATGAAACTTGCATGCCTTCATGTTTAATGGTAATTTGGCAGAGGGTGTATGGATGTTTACCGCAGATGGACTATATCACTATAGTGAAAAAAAACTTATTCAAAAGTTGGACAACTTTTTAGAACAGATTTGATCTTTGAGTAGGATATTTTGTGTTAATTCCATATAAATGACTTTTTAAGAAAGTCAAGGTCTGTTCTTCGTGAAAATGGTGGGAGTTTGATTTAATGTTTGAGATGATCATGTTTTTTAAATGCATAAAGAAAGGTATTGAAAATAGTGGGTTGATCTTATCAAACTCAAAGCCATTTGACTTTTTGAGTCAAAGTGTTGACTTTCATCTATTATAGTTGACCTGTATTAATCAACATATCTGAGAGTTATTAATGATATTGAACATATAGCTTAGTATTTGGTCCATCTTGATTTTGTTAGAAAATGGGGCTTCATATAGTCTGTTTATGGACTCGGATCTTATCTGGGTCAAAACCGGGTCACTAGTACTAAATTGCTAATGGGAGATGATATGTACACGGAGGTTTTTTATAGGTACACAACAAATTATTGGTAACTGACTAAACTACCCCTACATTCTTCAACTCGTTTCTTCCTCCACACTAGTCAGGCCTACTGCCCTAAACCATGATGCACCTTTCTCCTCTTCCCTTCAACTACTGGCGCCTACGACTTCACCACCTCCGTTCATTTATGTCATTTAGATTTAATCAACTGGCGCCTTCATTGTTTCCAATAAATGTTTGAGCCTTGCTAACTGATCTCATCATGCTACGTGTGTTAGTTACCAACCGATCATGTAGTAAAAATGAAATCGAATGATTCTTTATTGATAATAAACAACGGATTACAAAACCAGAAACCAAACCAAAACTGTTCTCCAACAATCAATACAATAACTTGATCTCAATCAAGTATAAAGAGTACCACAAGTAGCAACAATAAAAGCTCAATCTGATCTCAATCAGATTAACAGCCAAGAAACATCACAACCTGATCTCAATCAGGCAAACCAACAACGGAACAACAATGGGTACTCCAGCTACACTGTCGTACCCCTAATATCTAACTTGATATTAGTTATATTACAATAATGATCATAAGATACTGATAGCAGCTTAATGTAAAGAAGGAATAGCAGCTTTTGGTGATGGTGTAACGGCTATATCAATAGCCGTTTAGGTAGCAGCATACATTGATGAGAGAGAGACAGTGATTAGCCTTCTGTGTCTTTAAGTGATAAGCTGAGATATATACTCCTCTCCATAACGGATCTATCAAAGTGTCAAAAACAGCCCTTCAACTTTCCATCATCTTCAAACCAAGCTTAAACTTCAATAAGAGAGTAGCTGAGAATAAAAGAGTGACAACATTAGTCCCTGTACAATATCCAGGCATAAGATTACATTTCAACAGATCAAGCCCATCAAAGTTGGCATTCTTGTAATCAATTTGATTTAGCAATTTTTAGTGTTGTGTTTTTTGGAACCAATTTATTTTCATTTAACTAAGTAGAATTTTGTGGTGACTTAAGTTTTGCGTGTGGGGATTAATTCTTACCCCAAAAGAGTGAACATGATTTGTAATATTCGTTTTTTCTAGAATATAATAATAATAACAATGGTGGACATAAATGGTTTAGAGATGTCATTGATAAGAAGGCATGACAATCACCGGTTTAAGAAATAAATTTCAATTTTATGTTGCATCTTGTATTTGAAGTGTACCACTCAAGTTGTTTTTGAAATGACGATCTAGAATTAGTTGGAATTGCTGGAACTCCTTCAAAAGATCTGTGATGGAAATAGGCGTGGGGAATCGGAGGAAGCGGTAACTGAAAGTGATAATGGATATACCATAATTAATTTTGAGTTTTGAAAGTTAAAGAGGAGGACAACTCGGTAAAGTGTTTGAGGGTATTTATGTCACTTAACATCAATTTTCTGTGTGCCAATCAATTCATTCCGTGTAAGTATCATTTCCCTATGTTATTTTGAGATTGAGATCCTCTCACGTTCTATTTGAACATGAGATATCATGTTAGTTATGTTGTGAAGAAAAAAGTATTTCTTTAACAAAATAGAGGTCCCACAATAGATTATTTTTTTTTCTCCACCCATATAAGTCTCAACATCACCTCTCATGTTCAAGGTGAACATGAGAGGATCTCAATCCGTTATTTTGACTATATAACATTTATCAAAAGGTGAACATCATTGTTCATTGATAGTCAATGAATAATGGAGTGTTTATTTGTAGAATGCTTTTGAGAAAATTGTAATATGTGAAATAAATTATTTTAAAGAATTGTAGTTTGAAAAACTAGAATATGTTGACATTGTAATGTGTTATAATTATAATTGATGAAATCTGCTACTGTGTTTGGTCAGATAGTAATGTAATCCAATTCAAAAAACATTAAAAGCTCAAAAATTACTAAAATAATATAAAATTAAAAATTAAATTTAATATTAATAATAATAACAAAATTTTACAATAACTAAAAAATATAATATATTAATAATAATACTAATAAGTTAATAATTAAAATATTAATAATAATATGGATAATAATAATATAATTATTATATATTTAAACAATTAATATAATATTAAAAATCATTATTATCAT
>LBNU01032438.1:100088-115902 GCA_014162995.1 Artemisia annua
GGAAATAGGCGTGGGGAATCGGAGGAAGCGGTAACTGAAAGTGATAATGGATATACCATAATTAATTTTGAGTTTTGAAAGTTAAAGAGGAGGACAACTCGGTAAAGTGTTTGAGGGTATTTATGTCACTTAACATCAATTTTCTGTGTGCCAATCAATTCATTCCGTGTAAATATCATTTCCCTATGTTATTTTGAGATTGAGATCCTCTCACGTTCTATTTGAACATGAGATATCATGTTAGTTATGTTGTGAAGAAAAAAGTATTTCTTTAACAAAATAGAGGTCCCACAATAGATTATTTTTTTTTCTCCACCCATATAAGTCTCAACATCACCTCTCATGTTCAAGGTGAACATGAGAGGATCTCAATCCGTTATTTTGACTATATAACATTTATCAAAAGGTGAACATCACTGTTCATTGATAGTCAATGAATAATGGAGTGTTTATTTGTAGAATGCTTTTGAGAAAATTGTAATATGTGAAATAAATTATTTTAAAGAATTGTAGTTTGAAAAACTAGAATATGTTGACATTGTAATGTGTTATAATTATAATTGATGAAATCTGCTACTGTGTTTGGTCAGATAGTAATGTAATCCAATTCAAAAAACATTAAAAGCTCAAAAATTACTAAAATAATATAAAATTAAAAATTAAATTTAATATTAATAATAATAACAAAATTTTACAATAACTAAAAAATATAATATATTAATAATAATACTAATAAGTTAATAATTAAAATATTAATAATAATATGGATAATAATAATATAATTATTATATATTTAAACAATTAATATAATATTAAAAATCATTATTATCATTATAATTTAATAATAATAATAATAATATAAATAATAATAATAATAATAATATAATAATAATAATAATAATAAATTGTCACAACAAAATTATTGAAATATTATTGCATGTTATATTATTTGTCCAAACTTCGTACGTTCACGAGTTCTAAAACTAGGCATGGCAATAATAGTAAAAGATAAATTTGATTATTTAAATTGTAAAACCTGAATTACAACGTAATAGAAACTTTCCATTATGTAATCCGAATTCCAACACGAATGAAACAAGCGGAATTCAATTCTCTTCCCAAAGCTCAAACACCCCCAAAGCATATCAAACACCCTATGCAATTCCATATGCAATGTATTTTGAATTATAATTCCAACTATCTTACCAACCGAACAATATTTAAATATAATTCCATCATATTATAATTCAATTACGACGAACCAAACATACCCTAAAGGATTTTTGTTTGATTGATTTTAAATAGCATATAAATCGTGAGTAAGGATCAAATAAGAAGTAAAAGTAAAATGAGAAGAATGAGAAATAAACATAGCCGCACATTTTGCACCTAAAAAAAAGATGCATCTTTAGTGAAATTCTCCTTCATTTGAAATGTATGCTTTAAAATATTTCTCATTCTTATTATTTTTCTTTTTCTTTAGTGGATCGATTCTTTATAAAACGTTACCTAATGCATGTTTGGTATTCATCAATCGTCGATAGATAGTTAATTAAACCATTGCATATGCGACAATCCATGTTTGGCTTTGGGGTTAAGTTCTTTTTATTTCGAAGCCAAGGTCCCAAGTTCAATTCAAGGCTAATCCACAAGCTTAATGATCGTAAATTTGGTGAAAAACAGTAATAGAATGTTTCAAGCCTAAAAAGTTTTGGCCTCAATAGAAGTAAAACAACTCCAGCGATTGTGCTCTAAGTGTTCATAAACTAGTCGATGGTGCAACTGCTATGTAACACCAGTTTAATAATATATGCAACAAGGAATAAAAACTATTAACAAAATCTGAGCTTGAATTTTGAAAGAAATTTTCTAATTGGGGATTTGGGGGTGAAGAGCGAAAGATAATTTACAGAGTAAATCCATACACTCACAAAACACTTCGTGAAACGTTTTTCTTCTATTAGGAAATAAGTCTTATGAATGGCGATACCATAAAGTTACATAAATTACATAAGTTCAAAAAGAGAATATTTTAATGACATAAAGAGTACGAAATGCAGATAAAATTAATGGAAAACTAGTTATAGAGATCATCATCATCGGCTGCGCCTGCAGGAGCAGCAAAAGGGTCTGAGCCACCAGTAGCAGCAGCACTACTCGTCTCTGCAAACTTGAACTCAGAACCAAACCCTCTGGACTGCTGTAGTGTTTGAGCAAACGCCTGGTACTTACGGATGTCACCATCGCTGACACTCCTACGTGCAAACTTCATCGACTCTTCAAAGTGTGCAGCCTTGATCTCTGGCACCTCATCTTCCACGTCCTCCTCCATTGCCTCCGGGTTCTCACTTCTTCTCTTTTCTCGCTCAATATCCTACAAACACATTTGAAAGTTAGCATACCTTTTATCTTGAAATTACTTAACAGATCCACAAGTATGTCTTGTTACATAACTTCGATTAACTGGTATCTTGGTACAAACAACTCTTTTAATAGTATTCAATGTTTTTTGAAGTACTCACCTTTTCGATGTTTTCACGAATGGCATATTTGCATGCACGTTGGCAGATTTCAGTGATATCAGCACCACTGAAACCCTGGGTGTACTTGGCAAGAGCATGAAGATCGACATCTTTGGCAACTGGAGACTTTCTTAATGCTGACTTGAAGATAGAGTAACGAGAGCCCTCGTCAGGTAGAGGGATGTATATCAACTGATCAAGACGACCAGGCCTCAAAAGTGCAGGATCGATGATATCAGGCCTGTTGGTAGCACCAATAATGAACACGGTCTTCTTGGCTGACATACCGTCCATCTCAGTTAGAAGTTGATTCAAAACTCTATCGGCTGCACCTCCAGCATCTCCTTGACTACTTCCTCTCTGTACACATAACAAAGAACATCCTTAAGTCATTGAAAAATAAAAAACAAATGTTGAAACGAAAACGAAATGTAAATAGTAGCGCAAAACAAACCTGGGTAGCAATGGAGTCAAGTTCATCGAAAAACAGTACGCAAGGAGCAGAACCACGAGCCTTGTCGAAGATCTCACGAACGTTGGCCTCACTCTCTCCGAACCACATTGTAAGCAATTCTGGACCCTTGATACTGATGAAGTTTGCTTGGCATTCACTGGCAATAGCCTTGGCCAGAAGTGTTTTCCCACACCCAGGTGGACCGTAGAAGAGAACTCCTCTAGATGGCGACATCCCAAACTTCTCGAACTTTTCAGGATGCTCCACTGGATATTGAACAGTCTCTTGGAGCTCTCTTTTAACATTCTCAAGGCCACCAATATCTTCCCAACTGACATTAGGAACTTCAATAACCGTCTCACGAAGAGCTGATGGGTTACTGGTGGTAAGTGCAGTTTGGAAGTGCTCGTTAGTCACGAACATTGAGTTGAGAATTTCAGCATCAATGGTCTCGTCTTCCAAATCAATGACATCCATTTTCTCACGGATACATTGGAGTGCGGACTCTGTACACAAAGCAGCAAGATCTGCACCAACGTATCCATGTGTCTCCTTGGAAATCTTTTCCAAATTTACGTCATCAGACAGCTTCATGTTCTTGGTATGGATACGAAGAACCTCAAGACGACCAACTTCATCTGGAACTCCAATATCGATTTCTCGGTCAAACCTACCAAAACGTCTTAAAGCTGGGTCAATGCTGTTAGGACGGTTGGTTGCACCCATGACAATAACATGAGCACGAGATTTTAAGCCGTCCATGAGAGTCAAAAGCTGTGACACAATCCTCCTTTCAACTTCACCGTTTGTTTTCTCACGCTTGGGAGCAATTGAGTCGATTTCATCAATAAAGATGATGGATGGAGCATTCTTCTCGGCTTCCTCAAAAGCTTTTCTGAGATTGCTCTCACTCTCACCAGCCAACTTTGACATGATTTCTGGACCGTTGATGCAGAAAAAGAAAGCACCAGTCTCGTTAGCAACTGCACGGGCTATCAAAGTCTTCCCAGATCCAGGAGGCCCGTAAAGAAGAATTCCCTTTGGTGGTTTAACACCAATCGACTTAAAGAGCTGTGGATGTCTCAATGGAAGCTCCACTAGCTCACGAATTTGTGCCATCTGTTTGCGGACCCCACCAACATCATCATAACCGATCTCGTCTAGTCTATCCTCATCCTCCCTTCTGATGGGCTCACCTTCACAGAAAATCTCAGTGTCGGGTGCAACGACACAATATTCAGCAGGGTCGGTTTCTATAACTTTAAACTCAACACTCCTCATTCCTCCCCTCACAAGAAAGAAGTCACCCTTCCTCACAGGTCGGTATGCCTCCATGAAGTAAGCTGATAATAATACAGATTGATTATCAGATAACGTATTTATACCAAGCAGAGTAACGAAAAGGAATACATGAACTTTCTAAACCAAAGATACTTACGTTTCAAGTAAGCATCAAAGAGATTGCCAGTCATCCCTTCGATTGTGTCATCAACTGGAAGGATGTGAACACGCTTCCCATACTTGACATCAGCACATTGATGAACAGAGACGACATCACCAAGCCTAACCCTCAGGTTAGCCCTGACAACCTTGTTCATTCTGATTTTTGGCTCCTCACATGTGTCATCAGCAAGAGCAATACAGATGGTGTCTTTCCTTTTCTTACCCTGTAGATAGAAACAGGTAAATTAAGAATCTTTGCCCAAGAGTCAAAAGAGGCAGAATGTTTATATCTACTTCTATATACCAAACAGACAGTGTCTATTACAACGAGCAAACATAGAATAAGTGAAGTTCTTTTGTCTTCCGAGAGCACTTGCAATTTGCAATCCTAAACACCCTCTATAAATCGTCAAATTTTTAACAGATAATTTCTCAGAGCCAAAACCCTCAAGTAGGAAAGAGTTCAGATACTAAACAAAAAACCCACCCGGAGGAAAAAAAAAAAAAAAAAGCCGAATCAATGCTATAAATTAACTACACACCAGAATCTATACTCATATTCACATACTATCCTAACCTAACCCGAAAATAAAGACCAATGATACTAAAGTAAGCCAAAAAAATCCTTTGCAAAGCCTAAGTTTCAAATCAATTAACAATAAGCTACCTTGAGTAAGATTGTATCGCCTCTAAAAAGCTGAAGCTTTTCCATTGTATCAGGATGTATAGCTACAACAGAGTTATCATCATTAATAGCTTCATCAACTACGAGCCTATTAGGCGCCTTCTTACGCTCTAGAATCGCTGTACTGAAGTCACGCTTAGTGCCCTTACTGCAATGAATAAAACATAAGTTCATAAAAATCAACACTAAATCAATGAAAACAAGAATACGCTACTACTCATATATCATAAAGTGTAATCAACAACAATCTAGTACTCTATCATCAGTAACATAAAAAAGATGCAATTAATCATAATAAACCTTGCAACATCATTGAAAAAGCCTAATCAACAACTTTAAACCTTAAAACATCAAAACTCGTTAAATCAGCAATTTTTACCTAATCATGTATCATCAATAGGTTCATTAAATTACAATGATCCTTATAAAAACATCAAATTCAACATCCACCATTAAAATATCAATATCTTAATACTAATATCGCCGTAACATCATCAACTAGTTGAATCAATCACAACATAACCCTTCATTAAACACAAAATCAACAACAGTCAACTACTAGTACATAAACATGACATCATAAAAACATTATTAATTATACTAACAGCGAATCTTTATTTATAACATAATCATAAACCTTAAATTATAACAACGAACCTTAAACCTTAATACAACCGTTATAACATTATCATAAACCTTAATTTATTACTACTGTATATCATAACAACATCATAAATCAAATTAAAAATATTTTGCAACCCATGACATCATGATGACGTCATAAAAAAGTTGAATCAGTCACAATGAACCTCATAACACAATTAAAAACCTAAAATTTAATACCAAATTCAACCAACACAGTGAAACTAACAGCAATATATGAAATATATCATCATCGACAATTACGATTAAACAATAATATACCTTAAAACAAAAAATTAACACCAAAAAAATTAAATTAAATTAACAATATTTACTACTAATATATATCATCATCATCATCAACAGGTTCAATTAATCATAATGAACGATAGAAGATGAAACTGAGATGATGAGGGACTTACGAATCGGATGATTCGGGTTGATTAGCAGCCATGATAATGAAGATCGATTGATTTTGAATTTAATTTAAATTAGGTTTACGATTGGGGATTTTTGTTTTTGTTTTGGGATGAGTGAAGAGGAGGGATGGGTGTTTGTATTTATAGTGTCGAAAGTGTGAATAGAGTCCTTTCTTGTTACGAAAGAAATCTTTTTTCCTTTTTTTCTTTTACCATATTTTTTTGGTAATTTTAGTTTAGGTACAATATTAGCTCAAATTTTAAATTTAATTCTTTTTATTCTTTTTTTTATTTTTTTATTTTTTATTTTATATTTTTTTTTCTGTATTATGTTCAGATTATTTAGATTGGGCGAGCTTTTTATTCAAATATATATGATTTATGATTTTACCAAGGTAGTCTCGATACTGTTTCCGGCACTTATCACTAAACCATTTAACGGTGATTTACCATGTATAAGAGCATATTTAAGCTTATTTGTTAACTTCTACGCTTATTCGAATCAGCTTATATCTTGCAAGCTTGTTTTTTATTTATAAACTTGTTATAACTTGAGTAGTTGAGTATGTTAAACTAAGTCAATTAGCTAAAGGAAAATTGACTATTAAAAATAAGCGGAGTCAAATAACTTAAACAGATACTTTCACAATAATATTGGACGTAATTCTTGACTTAATGTTCTTCGAGATTATTTAATCATAGATGGACTAGCTTTCTAATAATACTGGTTTGCCATTTTCATTTGCTCAAGCACTACCTTAATGTAACTACTTTTATAAGTCTTTTTGTTTTGAGATACCTTATAGCCTTTTTTTAACTTGTAGTTGGTTTTGTAGAGATCTCTTCGCTTTATACATGGTTGATTTTAAATTTTATGTTTCATTTTGGAAAAGTAGCAATATTTTAAGATACTTGTGAGAACTTTTACAGCAATATTAAGTTTATTTTAGTTTTTATGTTACATGCATATCCTATTTTAACTAGGCTTGTTCGTGCATAGCAACGAGATTTTATAACGGCATATAGTTATAGTTGAGATATTTATGATTAGATAATTCGTGTAACGTTTATCAATGTATGTTAACAAGTGTTCATCATCATTCGAGATGACAACAACATCATACAAGTTTCAGTTTAACAAATTATGATTTAAATATGCATCGGGATTGTGATGAATTTGTTTACAAAATGATAAAGGTTGAGTAATATTAGAAACAACATTAATTTAAGAAGAAGAAAAAAAACTAATTTTAAAGCAACTATTTTAAAAACGTTTTTATTTGAGAAAGTAACAAAAGATTTAAATTTAAGTTTTATAGGGTTATTTTGAGAATTAGACATTATTAATTCATAATTTTTGTATGGGTTAAAGAAAAGTATATTATTTTATTTATAGTAATATTACTATTAAAAAGTTTAATATTACTTTTGTTAAACAGTAAATTAAAGCCTTTAATATGAAGATTGTCAAAATCATTAGTAACTCTAGAATGTTCTATTATATTTTGACCGTAGCATGATAGATAAGATGCAAAAAATACAACTGAAAGAATATCTCGAACATTAGTTTATCTAGAATGTTCCTTTTTTTGAGCACCAAAATATTCGTAAATATTTAATTTAAAGTTTTTCGAGAATGACCAAAATAGCCATGAGCTTAAAAGAAGGAATCTTCCAACTACATGGCTTTTAACTTCATTTGCACCCAATCTCTTATCCTTAAAAGTCAAATCATCATGTGACTATACACTATAATTTGAAGTATTTTATGATATTGCTATCTAGAGCAAATTGCATTATTTTTATTATTATTATTATTATTATTATTATTATTATTATTATTATTATTATTATTATTTTAAATATACAATAGCCATCTATTTTTACTTGACCTTTTGATGATAAAATAATAACATGTGTTAAAATATAAAAACATAGTGTTAAAATTATATTTAAAATTTGTTAACTATATTAATGGGCTAAAAGGGTGTTTGGGGTTGCCTTTTTTGTTGATTATCTGATTATGACGCTTGTGAATGCAGATAATCAGTTTGAAGTGTTTGGTAACAAGTTACTAAAAATTGCTTTTTTCCCCTTTCAAAACGCAGTTTTCTAGCAACACTCCATAACCTACTTTTTCAAAACGTGATTATGCTCCTCCTACTGAAATGACCCAATCACCCTCTAAATAGTTTCTACAGAGTGAATGACTTTAGTAATACTAGACGAGTACCCGTGCATAGCAACGGGATTTTATAGCGATAGATAGTTTATTGATAAAAAAAGTTTATAGGTTATAAACAGAAAATAATAAAAGTTTGAAGATTTGGGAATTAAACATAATGTTTTTAAACCCGGTTCGACCCGGGTTGTTCAACCGGTTGAACCGTTCTGGTCGGAAAATGAGTTGATTTAAACCGGGTCAACTTGCTAGGTTGGGTCGAAAACTGGTCAAATTAAACTGGGTCAACCCACCGGGTTTGAAGCGTCCCGGGTCAACCCTGTTTGTGTTTTAATTGGTCGTATTTAATTTGATAGATATGTTTTTATTTGGTTGTACAATGTAAATAAATCATTGTACTTTTAAGTAATGGATAATGTTTTGAAACCCGGTTCGACCCGGGTGGTTCAACCTGTTGAACCGTTCCGGTCGAAAAATGGGTCGATTTAAACCGGGTCAACTTGCTAGGTAGGGTCGGAAATGGGTCAAATTAAACCGGGTCAACCCGCCGGCTTTGAAGCGTCCCAGGTCAACCCGGTTTGTGTTTTAATTGGTTGTAAAATATGAATAAATCATTGTACTTTTAAGTAATGGATAATGTTTTGAAACCCGGTTCGACCCGGGTGGTTCAACCGGTTGAACCGTTCCGGTCGAAAAATGGGTCGATTTAAACCGGGTCAACTTGCTAGGTTGGGTCGGAAATGGGTCAAATTAAACCGGGTCAACCCGCCGGCTTTGAAGCGTCCCAGGTCAACCCGGTTTGTGTTTTAATTGGTTGTAAAATATGAATAAATCATTGTACTTTTAAGTAATGGATAATGTTTTGAAACCCGGTTCGACCCGGGTGGTTCAACCGGTTGAACCGTTTCGGTCGAAAAATGGGTCGATTTAAACCGGGTCAACTTGCTAAGTTGGGTTGGAAATGGGTCAAATTAAACCGGGTCAACCCGCGCGGGTTTGAAGCGTCCCGGGTCAACCCGGTTTGTATTTTAATTGGTTGTACAATGTGAATAAATCATTGTACTCTTAAGTAATGGGGTGTTTTAATAAGAGTATTAATTACATTTCACTTTTCTCTCTCATTTGACTATTGTTGAAAACTCAACATTTCACTTTTACCATTTTTCTATTATAGATAGTATAGATGTCCTTTGTTGTTGAATGTCAAAATTTTAACTTATATATGTTTATTGCAACGATAGCAACAATAACATTAATCTTGAAGTGGTATATGAGTGAGATACAATGTAAATAGTCTAGAATCGCTTCCACAATAAATTAGATGAAAGTAAAAAATGAATCAATTGCTAAACGAAAATGTATCATCTGAATGTAACGGCGAACACTTTCACCACTGTCACTTCAGTGCCGCATCATCCACATTCCTACCACCTTTATCCCCGTAACAATTCACCTATCACCATCTGACGATACCATTAGAGACACACAAACACAATCACAGAAAACATGTTCTCCAATAGTCACAACCACCTTTCTCCCCCAAAATCTAATCATAAGTGTGAAGCAAACTCTCCATACTTTCTCCCCCAAAATCTTTCACGCGTGGTGTTAGATGGTCACCACCACCTATCACCATTTGACGATATCCATTAAAGACACGCAAACACACTCACAGAAAACACGTCGGCACCGATGGTCACCACCACCTTTCTCCCCAAAAGATTGGCCTCGCACGTGAAGGAAACCACGCCTCCCCCCAACCAAATACTTTCTCCCCCAAAATCTTGCCCTCCAAGCGTGAAGCAAACCCTCTATACCAATGGGCACGCGTGATCAACCACCTCTATGCGTGGTTTTGGATACTAGAATACCCAACCTCAGGCTGGACACAGTAAGGAGGGTCAATCCCTCTTATTTTTTCTGCCACGTCAGCTTTCTCTCTCTAGCGACCTGCAGGCGATTCAGTGCCCCAGTAAGGCGACCTACACTATAAAAAACATACCCCACAAAAATACTTTTTATATTTATTAAACACACACAAAGAAGAAAAAAAAACAAGCGACCGACGATCGAGTACTCGACCCAATTCTCTGGAATCCTAACTTCATTTCGGTCGCGACCTACTTGCCCCAGTAAGGACGACCGACTCGGATTCGGTCGACCTACTCGGTCACATTACTTACTGCATGCAGCCTCATAATTGGTTCGCTCTACCGTGCATTTTTTTATGGTACATGACAAGTCTTTTACCATTCAAATCATCAATCTTTTACTCTTTGTGAATGGTTTCCATCCACCCAAAATAATATGTATCTCGTCCTTTCTTTCAAGGATAAGTAGCATGAGTTTTTACTTTTTACCATCCATCTTATACACAAACAAATAGATTGGATATATATGGA
Source organism: Artemisia annua (assembly GCA_014162995.1). Lineage (NCBI taxonomy): Eukaryota > Viridiplantae > Streptophyta > Magnoliopsida > Asterales > Asteraceae > Artemisia > Artemisia annua. The sequence continues at coordinate 110,838 of LBNU01032438.1, forward strand.
GTTATCCCGCAAACAAGTATAAAAGTATGTCATGTATAACAATGCTTGACACATAGAAAATTTAAAATGCATGGCTAGAAAAGCATCATGTTTCAAAAGCAAGAAAACATTCTATAATCAGTTAATCACAAAGTAACTCTATTGTAAATACAACCTCATGATCATCAAAGATGCATATCAAGAGTATGTGCATCAGCATCAATTTGCCTTAACGGTTAGTTTTTATACATCATGCTAAAGTTGACTTTTTAACTATGCTAAAGTCAGAACACGAAACAAGATATTGTACCAAGGCAAAAAAAGGTTATCAGCAACAACAGCTGTATGTTGTTCCCACGGTTTATGTTGTGAAAAAAGTTAAACCTCAAATCTAGTTGCCGGCTTTGTTATCGGAGGAGGAAGCGGTTTCTTGAGCTCCTGCTGTTGCTAATGGTGTTTCTCTATTTTCCGATCCAAAGAATGAAGAATTTTGAAAAGCGTCAAGGCTGCTATTTATAAGGCAATTCAATCCTCCAAGGCTATCACTCAATATAATGTCATCAGTATATCTACACGATCCTACATCCAAATCTAAAGGTCCTAAAGAATCAGGCTGCAATACAAAAAATAAAACGTTAGACCATCTTACAACAACAGAAAAACCTCATTGTTGATTGAAACGATGTTTGTGATTGCTTATTTACTTATCTGCTTCTGTTTAAGCACTTTTGAGTGTTTAGATAACACTGTGCTAGTTCTTAGAAGTAACTAAGCACTTAAAACTTAGCAGGTACAAAACACTTAGATCTGTTTGTATGTTTAAAAGAATACCAGCCTACTTATTTTAGAAGTAAATAAGCAATCCCAAACAGCCTCTTATGATAAGCAGATAAGCATTGATAAATAAAGAATCCAAAACAAACACTAAAGAAACATACCCAGTATATATCAGTAAGCAGGTTGACATCCTTTGCAGAACCATCCCCGTGATTTTCATCAGACTGAAACTCGTCCACTAAATGCTCTTCTGCATGACGATCATCCTTAGGCTCATTCTCTTCTATACTTTGTACTTTCTTTGGGAATGAAAAGGCGTCACATGTTTCCTCTGCATCCCAAATTGAAGATACAACAGTGGGCTGAAAGGTGTTGTTGCCACCATGTTTGTTTATGTGGGCAGCAATAGCAGCGTCAAATGAATCACAACTGAAGGAAATCTGTCGATGACATGGCAAGCCAGATGGTGGGGGTGAGCCAAGACGATTGGTATCTGCGTTCTGAGATACCTCAGTGAGTAGATCACTAACACTAAAATTTGTTAAACCGTCATCCCATTCCAATGTTGACAACGTCTTAGCGAACCAACCATACCTTCAAAACAAAAAAACTAAATATATGAGAACGTCTTGTAGCATGTATAAATAAATTTTAAAAAAATAGAGAATGGTGTTTTTTGCAGAAAAAAATGAGTGTACATTATCATTTGTCATGTTTTAGATATTGTACTATTTTTCCCGCCTAACTATGATGGTTCTGTCTCCGGTCATTAGACATTAACCCAAAAAATTTATACCTGCCTTTAGTATAATTTATAGAAAAATATCATTTTTGAATGCTGATGTTCAAGGGGTTTATGAAAAAAAAAGGGCCTAGAATAGAATTAATAAGAAAAAGAACCTTAAACGGAAAACCGAAGGGCTTCCAATCGCTGCATATACGTCTGCAGCACTTAAAACAGAATCACGAGTCCATTTCTGAGAATTAGATACGTTTGATGTTTGATCACTGTAAGGCACAAGCGTTAGTTCACCAGATGCTATGCTAGAGTTACCCCATTTACGAGTCATATGTTCCAAAACTGATGATATTTTCTTTCGAGTACTTAAAGTTAGCTCCAAATGTGGGTTGTGATTATCCTGAAAAAACATCATACAACATTTAAATACCACATTTAGCGACCTTCAACAAATAAACACATTAGATTAAGTTCGTGGCTACTAGTCATTACCATTTCCAATGCTCTGCGTGTACTTTCATCAACCGGGAAGAGCTGAAGTTTAAGTTTTGTGTTTTGATGAAAACTTGGTACTGGGGGAATACTTTTTGCAATAGGGTCGGAACCCTTGTCTCCTGAAAGCAGATCAGATATTCACATTTATAATACTTCTAGGAGAAAGTTAACCTTATATTATTTGGTAAATGTGGCAACTTACCATGTACATTTTGTACAGAATCGGCTAATTTATCCAACGCCGTCCGTTCCAAATGCTCGGCAGCATCAGCAACCAACGAAACTCCAGCTATTGCAGCCTTTTCCCATTTTTTATAGGCATCTGTAGATGTGATACCTTTAACAAAACAAAATTTAAAATTCAAGGAAATAGTAACTTCACTGATATGTTCTACACATGTTACAAAAAGTTGTAGTTGGAAACTATAATTACCTGACTTATTACGTTGTCTTGATGGTTTAATAGTTGGCGTGGTAGATGAGTTTCCCCCTTGCTTAGGCCGTTTTCTTGTATTCTTTTTCCTGTCTTTCAATATGTGCTTCTCCTTCATTTCAAAACAAGATATAATTTGTCAGTTCAAAACTGCAGATCAAAATAAATTAAATTGTCATATGTACAAAAAATAAAAGTTGATGGTCTTGACTCTTGAGAATCCACTAACCAATGCCCCCATGAAAGCCTTGAATCTTCGAGGCTTCAAGTGAAGTTTTGAGGCTTTACAGCTATGTTTTTCAAGTAACGACCACCTGAAAAAGCAAATATATATACTCCATGTAAGTGTCCTGATAAAAGTTTGCCATAATGCAGAAACGTTCCTATTTTTACTTCAAAATTGTCACAAATAGTGAACTTGGACCGATGCACATTGACTTGATTAAATAAGAGTGTCATCATACGAAAACCAAAAAGATAAATGTGTACCATCGAAGCATAGCAGCATTGGTTTCTTTAGTGTTTTTGGGATCGAGTGAAAGTTCGGGGCCCAACAATTTGTTCATACGCCTAACAAGACGGTAGTAATAGTGTCTAACCTGAAACACCGATAAAATGACATTCAAAAGGAGCAAGAGCAACTAGAAATAAAATTTATGTAAACGTTTTATTATTAAATGAGAACATAATATCAACTTATATAAAGAAAGAATAACCTGATCCTTGTTTTTACTTTGGACACGGGAAGTGATCTTTTCAAAATTCTGCAACAAGCACATAAACTTTTAGCTATTTTCCGTTTTTTAATAAGATGATCAAAGCGAAATATACAATGAAACGTGCCTTGCCAACTTGGCGTAGAGCAGTAAAGTAGAGTTCTTCTTCCTGACGTGTCCACGCCGCCCATTGCCGCGTTTGTTTTTTCACTGAATAATTGAAACTCCCATTAACAAAGTATAATTGTACCAATAAGAAAATTAGAATAATTAACTATATCTTTAGTTCTTTACCTGGCTGATTAGATGCAGTAAGATTTGTTTCTGATGTGATTACATCTTTAATAAGCACATCGTCACATTGGGTGGAAGCCTCTTGATCAATGGGAATTTGTGACTCCATTTTTGTGTAACGCTTGTCAACAGAATGCTTCTGTAGGCATGACCTTCAAAGTTGTGGCGAAATGCTATTCAACGTCTAAATACATACAAGATAGAAATAGATTAGCAACCAAAAACAAAAATATTTCAAGGCATCGGTTATATGATCAAAAGGAGCATTTTAAGTGGCACCTACACAGAACGCACCACGCAAAGTGACCAAGACATGTGATGCCTCATATAGTACAAAATTAACTGCGACATAAATATCGTGTATGTAACATAAACATAATTTTGATGCTAAATAGTATGTATCGTTTTTACCATGGTGCTTGATGTGAATCATATCCAAGAGTTAGCATACTCTAACATATAACAAATTTTAGTTACATCCATTCATTGTATTTAGACACATAATAAATGAACTGTCTGCAATCATGGATTTCCTAAATCACACGATAACAATCATGTTTAGCTTCAATTATTTTTCGCCACTTTCTAAATTTTGTAAAATTGGTAATATCTATCTACCATATATAATGGACTATCATTGCAGCTTAACAGATTTGTTCAGTGATAAAATTATCAGTTATCCGATAATGTTTAAAGTATATATACGTCTTAAGAACCAAAACTTCTCAGACACGGATAAAAGAAATGCCACAATTCATCAGCCCGAAATCATATTGCAGAACTTTCTTATTAGAAACTACAAATCCAATATGAAAGAAGAAATGTATACACCATTGTGGAATCAAACATGAAACATGTGATATAAACACAAGTTAGATAAACTTTTATTAGCTTAAATGCAAACTAATGTTTAGTCATTTACATCTAATACAAGTTTCATACCGTTAATAGATCATGAGTAGCAAAAACTATACATAACCAAAAATGAATGAACCGCTTGCAATCATGGAGTTCATTAATTCACGCAATGACAGTCATGTTTAGCTTCAATTATATTTCGACTATTTCTACATTATTAAGACCTTACCAATATCTACGATATATGGAAATCATATTCCACAAGTTTCTCAGACATGATAAAAAACGCCACAACAGAAATCATATTCCACAAGTTTCTAATTATAGACTAAACAATGCAATATAGAACATGAAACATGTGATATAAACAAAAATTATATAAATTTGTACTTTTTAAAATGCAAATTATATAATTTTATTTACAGCTAATACAAGTTTCATACCATATATAGACAAAGATAAACAGCAAAAAAGTTCCAAAAAAATCAAATAAATTCATAAAATAATCTCTATAACACCCGAAATAATTTCGAAATTAAACTAAAAAATTAATCCTAATAAAACATAAAATTCCCCCAAAATTATTAAATATGTAAATGCATGAACGTAAAATAAATTAAAAATAAATAAGTACATAATATAATTGAAATATGAGAACTGGATTAAGGTTGATAAATTGCTTACAAAGATTGAGAATCCGATGATGTTTGAACCGATGACCCAAACCCAGATCCTGAAACAAAAAGTTAAACTGTAAAGATGGTTTCTTTTTTT
>LBNU01032438.1:118263-180618 GCA_014162995.1 Artemisia annua
AGCGCTGGTATACTACTAGTAGGTTCTTGAAACGTAGGCAATGACACTAGTGTGTTGTGCCAATGCACATACTCCTCCAATACAAATACCCCTATCATGACTAGAATTCTATACTGATTATTGATTATTACTGCATCCTAGGAATATTGTATTGAATGCGATAGTGAATTAAAGCTAGATGAAGTATTTAGTAGTAGAGTGATGAGAGACTAACTACTCAAACACATCCCAACTTCACTTCCTTTTGATCCCATTACTAGAACCTGGCACACAATCCTGATGATCGAAATGGCCAAATGCTTGCACAGCAACAAAACGTGAAAGTCACTATTGTCATGACACTTGTAAACGCCATTCAATATGGTTCCACCCTCTAACAACACATCAAATCCAGGCTCTCGGTTTCTTTTCTTGAACTCCCATTCCCAGGGGTCGAGAATGGGGTTCCAGAAGGATGTGAAAGCGCAGATGCTTTACCTGGTTTACACTTGCTCCCAAACTTTTCAGTTGCTATTGATATGTTGCAACATCGACTGTAAGGATGTTTTGAGACTCTAAAGCCTCAACCTAGCTGTATTTTATCAGATAAATACATGCTAAGGAGTGCTGATACTGTGGCCAAATATAAGATACCAAGAATTGTTTTCGATGGAATGAGCAGTTTAAGACAGTTGTGTACTCATCGTTATATCTAAGATGTTGGATGAAATCCCTGTCAGAACCTTTTGTTCTCCTGGGATTGCCTGATCGTATTGAGATAACCAAAGATCAGCTACCACATGAGCTTAATCATAGTCCTATTGCTATGAGGGAGCACCATGAACGAGTGAGGGAAACCGAATCAAAAGCTTATGGAATGGTGGTTAATAGTTTCGAGGAGTTAGAAGAAGATTATTTAAAAGAATTTAAGAAGTTAAAAGAGGGTAAAGTTTGGTGCATAGGACCATTATCACTCTCCAGTAATAACTATTCGAGTACTTCTATTGATGCTAACCTTTATTAACATGGCGTAATCTTAAACAACCAGGATCTGTGGTTTATGGTTGCTTTGGTAATAGTAGTAGAGTTATGTCTCCACAACTACTCGAGGTTTAGAAGCATCTGATCGCTCGTTTAAATGGGTGATTAGATCCGTTGAAAGAGCTCAAAAGGTTGAAAAATGGTTACTTGGTAGTAGGTTCGAGGATGGAGTTAAAGATAGAGGACTTATAATAAGAGATTGGGCACCACAAGTACTAATTTTATTACACCCTTCAGATGGAGGGTTCTCAACACATTTTGGTTGGAGGATACTAATCTTAAATTCACTGTTAGTCTAATTATTATCTCTTATATTTGTAGCTAATCGTAACTTTACACGATTTTAGTAAGGGCTTTGCTTAATATATGTGCTCCAATTATGTATAATGTTGATGGTTATAAATGTATGTAGCGTATATTTAGGGTTCATGTATTTTAGGTCTAATTATTATTTGTTATTGTAGTTATCTGTAATGTTTGTAGCTATTTAGTGTTCGATATAGCAGATGTGTTTTGAAAGTGAATATCTGTTGTGGAATTATAGGGATGTTACATATAGTGTTCGTATGCGTTTTTGCGGTTTAAGGTCATGGTGGTAACTTAATAAAATAGTAAGAGATCCGTTGTTTAGCAAATAGTTAGATTAAAGTTAGTTTTGTTGTAGTTGATTATCTGAACACTAGAAGTTAAGTTTTTGTGACTTGAAACGTTATAATCAGATAATCACTTTCAAAACCCAATGCTAGATTGATGGTGTGTATAACGAAATAATCATGTAAGTTGCATAAAAAGAATAAGTTCTATAGGAAGATATGTGCTTTTAGCATGTTTAAAAACTTATAGAAGACGAGGCATGAATATTACCTTAAAAGCGTGTGTTGTGGACTTTTGATCACCTCAGATGGTAGGTTCTTGTTGCGATTATGGTGGCTATTAGGGTTTGAGAGGGGAAAAAAAAATCTATATAACATATGATGGAGAATTATATTTTATATACTTACGGAATCGGGCTCGTGGCCTTCTTTTTTAAAAAGGCCCGCGGGCCCGGATGGAACAACGAATTAATGTATGAGCCCATGGCTTCACAAGCTAGGCTCATTTCTTAATATATATGTTCTGTAATGCTTTATCCAGCAAACATTCATTATTTATAATCATATTATAAGATTGGTTACAATATTACAGAGGTTATTCATCAGATCACAACTGATTAAGTATTCCGTTCCTAGTTATTATAGGTGTAGGACCTAAACAGCGCTGAAAGGAGTCCTATTAAAACTAAGAAATATAGGTGGTTAGTGGTTACATTTTTCATATGATCTCCTATAGATGGACTAAAAAATCGAGCAAAGCTCTTGTATTGCTGCAATGTGCGACTATTCTACTAGTAGGTTCTTGAAACGCAGGCAATTACAATGGTGTGTTGTGTCAATGCACATACACTCCAATACAAATGCCCCTATCATGATTCATGACTAGTATACTTTACTGATTATTGATTATTACTGCAACCTAGTAATATTGTATTGAACTTTGATATGTTTGGGTGTAAGTTACAACCATGTAAGAGGATGATTCAACGCAATAGTGAATTAAAGTTAGATGAAGTATTAAGTAGTAGAATGATGATAGAGACTAACTACCCAAACACATCCCATCATCGCTAGTAAAATCAGATGGAATCATGTAAATGCCAAATGATTCTTAAAACTATGATCATACGTTTTCTCTAAGTCATGTCCAACCATAAATGAATTAGCATGAAATGTGAATGGAGAGAAGAAGATTCTATATAAGCATATCTTTGGTTTTTATGAGTAGAAAACTTAATAGTCAGATAATCACACATTCTAAATGCAATGCCAGATTGATGGTGTATATAACGAAATAATCATGTAAGTTGAATGACAAGAGTTAGTTCTATTGGAGGATATGTTCGTTTAGCATGTTTAAAGAATTACGAAAGATGAGACATGAATAGTACCTCAAAAGCGTCTGTCGTGGATGTGATCACCTCCGATGCTAGGCTCCTCTTCTCCCTTTCACGATTATGGTGACTATTAGGATTTGAGAGAAAAAAATTAAATAATCTATAACATATGATGGAGAATTGTGTTTATATACTTATAGAATCGGGCCCGTGGGCCCAAATGGAACCACAAATTAACGTATGAGCCCATGGCTCCACACGTTAAGCTTGTTTCTCAATATATGTTCTATAATGTTTTATCCAGCCAACATTCATTATTTATAATCATATTATAAGCCTAGGTACAATATTAGAGAGAGTATTCATCAAATCACAGTTGGTTAAGTATTCTGTTTGTGCTTGTTTGTAGGTGGATGACCTAAACAACGCTTAAAGGAGTAACTAAGAAATATAGGCAGTTACATTTTTCATATATCTCCTCTATAGTTAGACAAATAAATCGAACAAAGCTCTTTTTGTATTAGTGCTGCAAAGCGCGGGTATACAACTAGTAGGTTCGAAACGTAGGCAATGCCGCTAGTGTGTTCTGTCAATGCACACCAATACAAATAACCCTATCATGACTAGAATTCTATACTCATTATTGATTGTTACTGCATCCTAGTAATATTGTATTGAATGTGATAGTGAGTTAAAGCTAGATGAAGTATTAAGTAGTAGAGTGATGAGAGCCTAACTACTCAAACACATCCCAACTTCACTTCCTTTTAATCCCATTACTAGCACCTGGCCACACCATCCCATTGATTGAAACTGCTAAATTGCTTGCGCAGCAACAAAACGTGAGTCACTATTGTCATTGTCACGACACTTGTAAATGCTATTCGATATGGGCTCACCCTCCAACAACACATTAACTGCAGACTCATTTTTTTTTTTCTTTTTTTCTTTTTTTTTTTTTTTTTTCCCCTCCCCCTTGAACTCCCATTCCCAGGGGTGGAGAACGGGCTTCCAGAACGATGTGAAAGCGCTGATGCTTTACCCGGTTTACACTTGTTCCCAAACTTATCAGTTGCTGTTGATATTTTGCAAAATCAACTGTAAGAACGTTTGGAGACTCTAAAGCCTCGACCAAGCTTTATTTTATTGGATAAATACATTGTAAGAAGTGCTGATACCGTGGCCAAATATAAGAAACCGAGAATTGTTTTTTATGGAATGAGCTGTTTTAAACAATTGTGTACTCATCATTTATATGCATCTACGATGTTGTATTAAATCCCTGAGTCAGAACTTTTTGTTCTCCCGGGATTGCCTGATCGGATTGAGATAACCAAAGATCAGCTGCCACATTAGTTTAATCTTAGTCCTATTGCTATGAGTGAGCATCATGAACGAGTGAGGGAAACTGAGTCAAAAGCTTACGGAATGGTGATTAATAGTTTCGAGGAGTTAGAACAAGAATATGTAAAAGAATTTTAGAAGTCAAAAGATGGTAAAGTTTGGTGCATACGACATTATCACTCTCCAATAATAACTATTTGATTACATCTATTGATGCTCAACGTTTAGTCGTTTATTAACATGGCTTGATCTTAAAGAACCAGGATCCGTGGTTTATGCTTGCTTTGGTGGTAGTAGTAGGGTTATCCCCTCCCCAACTAATCAAGGTTTAGAAGCATCTGATCGCTCTTTGAAATGGGTGATTAAATCCACTGGAAGAGCTCAAGAGGTTGAAAAATGGTTACTTGAAAGTAGGTTCGAGGATAGAGTTAAAGATAGATGACTTATAACAAGAGGTTGGGCACCACAAGTACTAATATTAGCACACCCTTCGGTTGGAGGGTTCTTAACACATAGTGGTTGGAGGGTACTAATATTATATTCACTGGTAATCTAATTATTATCGCTTATATTTGTAGCTAATCCTAACGTTACACGATTTTAGTCAGTTATGTATAATGTTGATGGATATAAATGTTTGTAACGTATATTTAGGGTTCATGTATTTTAGGTCTAATTATTATTTGTTATTGTAGTTATTCGTGATGTTTGTAGCTATGTGGTGCTCGCTATAGCAGATGCTTTTTGAAAGTGATTATCTGATGTGAAATCATAGGGATGTTACATATAGTGTTCGTACGTGTTTTTGCGGTTTAAATTCATGGTAGTAACTTAATAAGAGTTTCCGTTGTTTAACAAATAGTTAGATAATTAAAGTTAGTTTTGTTGTAGTTGATTATCCGAACACTAGAAGTTAAGTTTCTGTGACTTGAAAATGTAATAATCAGATAATCACTTTCAAAACGCAATGCTAGATTGATGGTGTGTATAACGAATTAATCATGTAAGTTGCATAAAAGGAATAAGTTCTATTGGAAGATATGTGCTTTTAATTTTTAGAAGCCGAGACATGAATATTACCTCAAAAGCGTGTGTTGTGGACGTAAACACCTCGGATGATAGGCTCTTCTTGTTGCAATTATGGTGGCTATTAGGGTTTGAGAGAGAAAAAAAGTAAATAATCTATAACATATGATGAAGAATTATATTTTATATACTTAGGGAATTGAGCTCGTGGCCTTCTTTTTTAGAAAGGCCCACGGGCCCGGATGGAACAACGAATTTATGTATGAGCCCATGGCTTCACACGTTAGGTTCATTTCTTAATATATGTTCTATAATGCTTTATCCAGCAAACATTCATTATTTATAATCATATTATAAGCTTAGTTACAATATTGGAGAGATTATTCATCAGATCACAAGTGATTAAGTATTCCATTCCTAGTTGTTATAGTTGTACGACCTAAACAAATCTGAAAGGAGTCCTATTAAAACTAAGAAATATAGGTGGTTACATTTGTCATATGATCTCCTATAGGTAGACTAAAGATCGAGCAAAGATCTTTTTGTATTACTGCTGCAATGTGAGGCTATGCTGCTAGTAGGTTCTTAAAACGTAGGCAATGATAATGGTGTGTTGTGTCAATGCACACACTCCAATACAATTACCCCTATCATGGCTAGTATACTATGATTATTGATTATTATTGCATCCTAGTAATATTGTATTGAACTTCGATATGTTTGGGTGTAAGTTACAACCATATAAGAGGATGATTCAATGCAATAGTGAATTAAAGTTGGATTAAGTATTAAGTATTAGAACGATGATAGAGACTAACTACCCAAACACATCCCATCATTGCTAGTAAAATCAGATGGAATCATGTACGTGCCAAATGATTCGAAAGACTATGATCATACGCTTTCTCTAAGTCATGTCCAACCATACACGAATTAGCATGAAATGTGAATGGAGAGAAGAAGATTCTATATAAGCATATCTTTGGTTTTTGTGACTACAAAACTTAGTGGTCAGATAATCACACATTCAAAACGCAATGCCAGATTGATGGTGTATATAACGAAATAATCATGTAAGTTGAATGACAATAAGTTCTATCGGATGATATGTTCGTTTAAAGAATTACGAAAGATGAGACATGAATAGTAGTACCTCAAAAGCGTTTGTCGTGGATGTGATCACCTCCGATGCTAGGCTCCTCTTCTCCCTTTTTTCAACTATTAAAAAAATGGTTGGTAATAGGATATTTTGAGAGGAAAAAAAAAAAAAAAAAAAAAAAAAAAAAAAAAAATCTGTACATATTGATGGAGAAACGAATGTTTTTTTAATATACTTATGGACATCGGGCTCTTGGCTTTTTTTGGTTTAATTTAAGGGCGGCAGTGGCCGAATGGAAGCCACGGCTAAGGTTTAAAATGAGCCATGGCTTGCAACACACGTTAAGCTTGTTTTTCTTCAATATATGTTCTTATAATGTTTATCAGCAACATTCATTATTTTATTAATCATATTTAATAAGGCCTAGTTACAATATAGAAGAAGAGTTAAAATTCATGCAAATCACAAGGTGATTTTAAAAATAAGTATTCCGTTTTTGTTTTACTTGTTTTATAGGGTGGGAATGACTGACAACGCTTTAAAGGAAGTCTTCCAAGTTGTTCTGAATAAAAACTAAAGAAAAATATAGGCAAGTTAAAGTTCAAATATGATTTCTCCCTCTTGTTTATTAAACAATAATGAAAAAGCCTTTTTGTATTAGTTGGGCTGCAAAGGCAGGGTTTAATAACAACTAGTAAGGTTTCGAACGTTAAAGCAATGAAACTAGTGTGTTTTGTTCTCGATGACGCACACAATACAAATTACACCTATTTCATCTAAGAATTCATACTCGATTATTTGATTATTAGCTGGGATCCTAAGTTGAAATTAATGTATTGAATGGATAGTGAAATTAAACTAGATGAAGTAATTAAGTAGTTAGAAAGTGAATGTGAGGCCTTAACTAACTTAACACATTCCAAACTTCAATTCTTTTAATCCATTTTTACTAGCCCTTGGCTACACCACCCAATTGATGAAATGGCTTTTTAAATTGCCTTTGCACAAGGCACAAAAACGTGAAAAAAAAGTCAATAATTGTTCACGACCTTTGTTAAATGTATTTTGAAATATGGTCCAACTCCAACAATACCATTAAACTCCAGAACATCCTTTTTTTTTTTTTTTTTTTTTTTTTTTATATTATTATTTTTTGTTGAAGCTCATTTCCTAGGGTGGAGAACGGGCTTTTCCGAACAATGTGAAAGTGATTGATTGCTTTTTACCTGGTTTTTTTCACCTTGCTGCAAAACACTGCAAGTTGGTTGTTTGAATCTTGCAAACAGATCGACTGTAAAGATGTTTTTGAGATCTAAGCTCAAACCGCAAGCTGTTATTTTATTCGATAAATTGCAAAGGCTAAGGAGTGCTTGATTACTGATGTTNAAAAAAAAAAAAAAAAAAAAAAAAAAAAAAAAAAAATCTGTAACATATGATGGAGAACGATGTTTATATACTTATGGAATCGGGCTCTTGGCCTTTTGTTAATAAGGCCCGTGGCCCGAATGGAACCACGGCTCAAGGTATGAGCCCATGGCTGCACACGTTAAGCTTGTTTCTCAATATATGTTCTATAATGTTTTATCCAGCCAACATTCATTATTTATAATCATATTATAAGCCTAGTTACAATATTAGAGAGAGTATTCATCAAATCACAGATGATTAAAATAAGTATTCCGTGTGTACTTGTTTATAGGTGGATGACCTGAACAACACTTAAAGGAATCTGATTAAAACTAAGAAATATAGGCAGTTAAAGTTTTCATATGATCTCCTCTGTAGTTAAACTAATAAATCGAACAAAGCTCTTTTTGTATTAGTGCTGCAAAGGGCAGGTATACAACTAGTAGGTTCGAAACGTAGGCAATGACACTAGTGTGTTGTGTCGATGCACACCAATACAAATACCCCTATCATGCCTAGAATTCTATACTGATTATTGATTATTACTGCATCCTAGTGATAATGTATTGAATGCGATAGTGAATTAAAGCTAGATGAAGTATTAAGTAGTAGAGTGATGTGAGCCTAACTACTTAAACACATTCCAACTTCACTTCCTTTTAATCCCATTACTAGCCCCTGGCTACACCACCCCAATGATTGAAATGGCTAAATTGCTTGCACAGCAACAAAACGTGAAAGTCACTATTGTCACGACACTTGTAAATGCTATTTGATATGGTCCCACCCTCCAACAATACATTAACTCCAGACTCCTTTTTTTTTTTTTTTTTTTTTTTTTTTTTTTTTTTTTTTTTTTTTTGAACTCCCATTCCCTAGGGTGGAGAACGGGCTTCCAGAACAATGTGAAAGTGCTGATGCTTTACCTGGTTTACACTTGCTCCAAACTCAGTTGCTGTTGATATCTTGCAACATCGACTGTAAGAATGTTTTGAGACTCTAAAGCCTCAACCAAGCTGTATTTTATCGGATAAATACATGCTAAGGAGTGCTGATACTGTGGCCAAATATAAGATACCAAGAATTGTTTTTGATGGAATGAGCTGTTTTAAACAATTGTGTACTCATCATTTATATGCATCTGTGATGTTGTATGAAATCCCTGATTCAGAACCTTTTGTTCTCTCAGGATTGCCTGATCGGATTGAGATAACCAAAGATCAGCTGCCACATGAGTTTAATCATAGTTTCGAGGGAAACCGAGTCAAAAGCCTACGGAATGGTGATTAATAGTTTCGACTTTCTAGGAGTTAGAACAAGGATATGTAAAAGAATTTAAGAAGTTAAAAGAGGGTAAAGTTTGGTGCATAGGACCATTATCACCTCCAGTAATAACTATTATGAGTACTTCTATTGATGCTCAATGTTTATTAACATGGCTTGATCTTAAAGAACCAAAGAGCTCAACAGGTTGAAAAATGGTTACTTGAAAGTAGGTTCGAGGATAGAGGTAAAGATAGAGGAATTATAATAAGAGATTGGGCACCACAAGTCCTAGGTTGGAGGGTTCTTAACACATTGTGGTTGGAGTGTGCTAATCTTATATTCACGGGTAATCTAATTATTTTCGCTTATATTTGTAGCTAATTGTAACTTTACACGATTTTAGTAAGGGATTGCTTAATATATGTGCTCCAGTTGTGTTAACGTTTATGGTTATATATGTTTGTAGCGTATATTTAGGTTTCATGTATTTTAGGTCTAATTATTATTTGTTATTGTAGTTGTTTTTGATGTTTGTAGCTATGTAGTGTTTGCTATAGCAGATGCGTTTTGAAAGTGATAATCTGATATGAAATTATANCCATTCCCTAGGGTGGAGAACGGGCTTCCAGAACAATGTGAAAGTGCTGATGCTTTACCTGGTTTACACTTGCTCCAAACTCAGTTGCTGTTGATATCTTGCAACATCGACTGTAAGAATGTTTTGAGACTCTAAAGCCTCAACCAAGCTGTATTTTATCGGATAAATGCATGCTAAGGAGTGCTGATACTGTGGCCAAATATAAGATACCAAGAATTGTTTTCGATGGAATGAGCTGTTTTAAACAATTGTGTACTCATCATTTATATGCATCTGTGATGTTGTATGAAATCCCTGATTCAGAACCTTTTGTTCTCTCAGGATTGCCTGATCGGATTGAGATAACCAAAGATCAGCTGCCACATGAGTTTAATCATAGTTTCGAGGGAAACCGAGTCAAAAGCCTATGGAATGGTGGTTAATAGTTTCGACTTTCGAGGAGTTAGAACAAGGATATGTAAAAGAATTTAAGAAGTTAAAAGAGGGTAAAGTTTGGTGCATAGGACCATTATCACTCCAGTAATAACTATTATGAGTACTTCTATTGATGCTCAATGTTTATTAACATGGCTTGATCTTAAAGAACCAAAGAGCTCAACAGGTTGAAAAATGGTTACTTGAAAGTAGGTTCGAGGATAGAGGACTTATAATAAGAGATTGGGCATCACAAGTCCTAATTTTATCACACCCTTTGGTTGGAGGGTTCTTAACACATTGTGGTTGGAGTGTACTAATCTTATATTCATGGGTAATCTAATTATTTTCGCTTATATTTGTAGCTAATCGTAACTTTAAACGATTTTAGTAAGGGCTTGCTTAATATATGTGCGCCAGTTATGTATAATGTTGATGGATATAAATGTTTGTAGCGTATATTTAGGGTTCATGTATTTTAGGTCTAATTATTATTTGTTATTGTAGTTATTCGTGATGTTTGTAGCTATGTAGTGTTCGCTATAGCAGATGCTTTTTGAAAGTGATGATCTGATGTGAAATTATAGGGATGTTACATATAGTGTTCGTATGTGTTTTTGCGGTTTAAATTCATGGTAGTAACTTAATAAGAGATTCCTTTGTTTAACAAGTAGGTAGATAATTAAAGTTAGTTTTGTTGTAGTTGATTATCCTAACACTAGAAGTTAAGTTTTTGTGACTTGAAAACGTAATAATCAGATAATCACTTTCAGAAAATGCAATGCTAGATTGATGGTGTGTATAACAAAATAATCATGCAAGTTGCATAAAAGGAATAAGTTCTATTGGAAGATATGTGCTTTTAGCGTGTTTAAAAAGTTATAGAAGCCGAGACATGAATATTACCTCAAAAGTGTGTTGTGGACGTGATCGCCTCGGATGATAGGCTCTTTCTGTTGCGATTATGGTGGCTATTAGGGTCTGAGAGAAAATAATAAATATAATTTATCTATACTATACGATGGAGAATTATGTTTATATACTTGTGGAATCGGGCTCGTGGCCTTTCGTTGAAAAGGCCAGCAGGCCCGTATGGAACCACGACTTAACGTATGAGCCCATGGCTCTACACGTCAGGCTTATTTCTCAATATATGTTCTATAATGCTTTATCCAGCCAACATTCATTATTTATAATCATATTATAAGATTGGTTACAATATTACAGAGATTATTCATCAGATCACAACTGATTAAGTATTCCGTTAACACTTGTTTTATAGGTGTATGACCTAAACAAAAGCAGTCTAATTAAAACTAAGAAATATAGGCGGTCACATTTTTCATATGAACGCCTCTGTAGATAGACTAAAAAATCAAACAAAGTTCTTTTTGTATTACTGCTGCAAAGCACGGGTATACTTACTACTAACAGGCTCTTGAAATGTAGGTAATGACACTAGTGTGTTGTGTCAATGCACATAGTCTAATAGAAATACCTCTATCATGACTAGTATACTACGTATACTGATTATTGATTAGTACTGCATCCTAGTAATATTGTATTAAACTTCGATATGTTTGGATGCAAGTTACCACCCATATAAGAGGATGATTCAATGCAGTAGTGAATAAGTTGGATGAAGTATTAAGTAGTAGAATGACGAGAGAGCTAACTACCCAAAACATCCCGTCATCGTATTTTCTCTAGTAAAATCAGATGAAATCATGTAATTGGTCAAGTTATTCATACAACTATGATGATAAACTTTCTATATGGCATGTCCAACCATAGAAAAGAATTAGCATGAAATGTGAATGAAGAGAAGATTGAATATAAGCACATTTTCGGTTCTTACTGTGTATCCTCCTTCACGAAAGTATAAAGTAAATTAAGATTTTGACTTGTACGAGATATACAAGTTCTTAGCCCCTGTTCTGTGAATTTTTCCACTCCTGATATTGATAACCTTATTGACGAAAATGCAATCAGTTAATTATACATCTTTGTGGTTTAGTTATCATTCTGTCATATTGTTGTATGCTAGGCTAGTCACCCAACTATCTAATGTAACACTCTACCAAACTTCAAATTTGTTATCACTTCTGTTATTTATAGCTGTCTTTTTTTGTTTCTAAATGATCTTAGCTAGGCTTTGCTCAAGTTATATTTTCTCATGGTATCTAGGTTTAGGGTTATAGGCATGGCCGGATTTGAGCATGTGCGGGATGCTCGACCGCACAGGGCCTCCAAATTTTCAGGGGCCCCAAGATTTGAATGGATTTAGTGTTTTAGTTCTGGTTTTTTCTTGTAAAATTGATGAAACTGTATTGTAAAACCTAAGATACATTGATTTTGATCAAACCTAAGTAAGAATCGAGAAGTTTTAAGCTTTTATAAGGAACATGGCAAACAAGCTGGTTATGGTTGTTTATACGTCTGGAGGAAGACGATAACTTCAGAAAATTTTCACTTTGCACCCCCAAGCTTTGCATCTTTGCCTATTATTTCAGTTTTGTTTCTAAATAAGTACAAATATGTTTATGATTTTAACATTTTCAACACAAGTTTGAGACAAAGTTTAGAATTGACCCAACTTGTTTCCTGGACAATAAATGTTTTAGTTGCTATACAAAAAGTTTAAAAGGTGCTCTAGTTCTATCAGTGAAAAACATATAAACCTTGTTAGAAACCTTTAATTTTAGTGTTTTTGGGTATTTAACCTTTTTCATTATTTACTTTTTTGCTTACTAGCAGGGTCCCCGCGCGATGCAGCTGCGGGCACCCTGTAATTTAATTTTTTCGATTTATAATTTATTTTATTTGTACGTTTTTTGGCAATAGCTTTACTGATTAGTTTTTTTATGGCAAAAGTTTGATGAAATTTTGCTTTGTTTGTATTATTTTATTTATTATTTATTTTATGTTTTTGTTTAGTAGTTTGCTTGGTTTGTACAATATGTGAACATATTTTAGTTTATTATGTTCTTTTTGACAATAAATTTACGGATATCAAAAATTTCGTTTAGCTCGTGTGCGTTCGGGCTCGAGCCCATTTGGCCCATTGCCCGTTCGGGCTTAAAAATTTGTATAATATGCTTTATTATTTGTATTAGTGACATTTAATGCAGGAATTGTATTTAAGTTGGTTGTACAATATGCTTGATAATTTGTATTTCTTATGTAAGGGGTGTTTTAATAAGTGTATTAATTGTATTTATTGACTTCTGTTCAAAAAAAAAAAAAAAATGTATTTATTGACTATTTAATTAATTGTATTTAATATACATAATGATCAATTTTAAGTCATTAATTTTAAACTTTAATGCCAAAAAACAAAATGGTGTGTACTTTAAGCTTCTAAACTTGTAAATGTCTAATTATATTCATTTATGGTATTGATTGTGTAGTTGTGTTTGAATGAATTGTACTTTAAGCTTCTAAACTTGTAAGGCTTAAAATTAAGTATACTAATTATAGAAGTGATTTATGCATTATAAGACGGTATAGATATATCTATATAATCTTGCGTGTTGCTTAAGGGGGGCCTAAATTTTTATTATGGCACAGGGCCTCCGAAATTCACGGGACGGCCCTGGTTATAGGTTTATGTAGCTAGCTATATCTAGGGTTCCTGGATGTGCACTTTGAAACAGCTATATACACAGAATAAGAATTATATGTTTCTGCCCCTGGATACGATCACACTGATCGACTTATTTTTTTTGGGTAAAAGGGTTAATTCACCCCGGTAAAATATATTACACCAAAAACATTGAAGTACAAAGGATGAGGATGACTTCCCTCATCTCAGTCCCTTAGGACACTTACAGACTCGAATACAGGAATGACACTCCATTCCTATAACTTACAAAACTGATCGACTTAACCACACATATTAGGTGTGTTATTGTGTGTTCTTTATTTTCGTGCATTTTGCCTAAATATATGTGTGGATGTATGTATATAAGATCATTTGATTGATTTCACAAATAATCAGATAATCAAAGTTACTGGCACCTGCTCCTAAGTTTTATTATTAAAACACTAGAAACCAAGTTTTGTGACTTTAAAACGTAGTAAGCAGATAAGCAATTTCAAAACACAATGGCAGGCTGTTAAGCTTTATATCTATAAAATCATTTAATGTAATTACTTCTATTGTGCAACCCGAAACTGAGGACCTTCGCTGTAAGCATTTTAAAAAATAAAGGACACAGGGAGACATGGAAAACACCTTAAAAGTTGGCTGCTCTTCTCTTCTAGTGGTTATTAAGGTTTGAGAGAATATGTAACAAATGAGAGGAAAATAACATTTATATACTTGTGATATTGGGCGCTTTTTTGTAAATGTCCCGCGGGCCCCATGCGATGGAACCCCACCGTAGCATATGAGCCCACGGATATGTTGGGCAATTATGAACCTGTACACTTTTTCTTCTCATTATTTGTTCTATAATGCTGTATAGGTCAAGCCAACATTCATGTATACATTGATATTATTAATCTAATTACAATATATCATAAGAGTACCTAGAAAATCAAATTTGATAAAGTATTCGTTCCAACTTGTTCTAGGTGTATGATCTTACAGGTTTTTGAAATGTTGGCTATTCTGTATCTTATATCTGATATTATGTTGAACTGTTCAAGCACATACTGCGACACTGCAACATAAACACTTCCTTCGCTGTAGATTGTATTAAACTCCAATATGCTTGGATGTTAGTATCGCCCCAAATAAGAGAACGATTGTTGGAACTCTTTGATGCCCTTGCAATATAAAAGTTATGTTAAATGAATTATTAAGTAGCAGAATGCTAAGATCGAATTACCTATACATAAACATAGACCATGATCGTATTTTCACTAACGAAAATTTGATGGAATCATGAATGATCTATACAACTGTGATCTCACACATTTTCAAATCGTTTTAGTTTTTGTTTCCAATTGTCGTGCACAGCTCTATGTTTACATTGTTTGTGGATTGGCTATCTTTAATCATGTTGTATGACTACTTTTCTTTTTCCTCATCTATTCCAGTTTTCTGCTTGTCTTCTTTTTCTCACCCCTTTTATCACTTGAATTGATCTTTTCATTTGCTGACTGAGAATCAAAGCCATCATCTGATCACTTGTTTATTGACCAAATGTTATACTTTACTAAAAAAAAAAGCACAATATGTGAATGGAAAGGATTTTAATTCCTGGAAGTGTATCTTCAGTTCTTACTGATCTGTTCCTGTATGAAATCCTTAATGATGACTTTTGATGATAAAAGTTCTAAGCCCTTAATATCAGTAATCTATGCGAGAGAAAACATACTAATGTAAAGATAGGAACTCGCAAGCCTGTGCGGTATTCCAATCAAGTTCAGTCGAGCTGGCACATTCTTCAAGTTCTTTTTGTTTCACCAAACTTCATTTTATCTTTTGACTTCATATCCCCAAAAGTCGCCGTCATCCCCAAAAGTCACCAGCCACAAAAACAGGTCACATAATAAGAGCTTGTTACTTGTCTTACCTAAAGTATCTTTGTATGGAGCAAGATCAATGGAGAATCATGGAAGGTAAATATGGAGTCGCAAAGAGAAAGATGAGGCTTATGAGTTGCTTTTGTTATACAAGACACCATCAGTACTTGATGGTAGAAGAAGCTATTTAAGGGGTACTTTGGTAATATATCCTTTTAAAGAAAATCACGTTTCGAAAAAGCAGATGTCTGAGTGCTTTTCCCAAACCACGTTTTGAAGTGGACAAAACGCAAAAAATCACTTATCCGTTACCGTTTGCCAAACACTACGAAACAAATCAGATAATCAAAGGTCCATATGGCAATCCCAAACACCCCCTAACTTGTAGGCTTTTAGGATGCAAGGTGGTCTGTTTTCCCTCTAATATGAATCTTATGATTTTCAAATATGAATCTTATGATTTTCAATTTTTTTTTTTTTTTCTTTGCTAGCTGGTTTAAAGCTGAATTGACAGCCAAAGGATCCTTTCACTGGTTATATCCTCTTCCGGAAACAATCATAACTGAGCACTGATGCTTAGGTGAACATTATGTTTATCTATGATATTCATAGGATTAATGTTGCACGCGTAGTGGATTAAGGTAGACCATAATATTATACCAAATTGACAAAACTGATCCTTGGTTTTGAGTTGCAAATCGAATAATGCATGTTGAGGAATGCGTGCCACCCAATCTATTTTTTTCAATAAACTTAACCTTACCAATTTGAAAAGTTCAAAATATCTTTGAAGAGGTGTCAACATGTTATTGGTTATAGCTGTATTTTCAGTAAAGGCATGTTCGTCATCTCTGGCATTTTTTGGCCAGAATATGTATATGTCAAAGGTATCCTTACTTGGGTGTCTTATAAAGTTGTGTCAGGTATTATATGATACCCATTTCTCTTTGATCACACATTAGGTGACTAGGCTAGCTGTGTGAATATACTATAATTGTATGCTTTTTGGTGTGTGGCAGTCGAGAAAAATGTTTTGTGATCTTTTGTCAAAGTAAAATATGTTTTTTTTTTGGAAAGTAAGTAAAATATGTAACCAAGAGTACATGATGAAGACGACAAAGTATCAATATTACACATGTTAACCAAATCGGCTATGTGATACGAAATTGTGATAATAAAACATATTCTCGAGTTTAACAAGCTACTTGTCTTTCATTTCTTAGATTCATCGTTCATCTGCAATTCACAAGATAACTTGTCAACACCATCAACCTTGACTTTCTCCACATACTAGTGCACATTTCAAAAAATAAACGTAAAAATAGGAAAGAGTTGAAGTATACCAACTTTGACTTTCTTAACATTCTACTAGGTCAAAGAACAAAGCTTTTAATGCATTGATGCTTCAACACCAAAACATAAGCACCCATTCTTCAATTCATTGATCCCGTAAATGGCAAAATAGTACTGAGTCTTACCCTAGAAACATCCCCTTCATTTCCCACACCCTTTATAACCCAACAAGTATGCACTTAAAATACAAAAGCACTGTTCGTTATATACTTATATTCCTTATAGTCTCATCACTCTTCAAAGTTAATTTGAAAGCTATTAGCTTTACATAAGTGAGCTAAAGGCACCAACATGAAGTATATAGCCATTATCATGATGCTTATTAAACCGATCAAACATTGCATGATGTTACCTCGAGATGTAGAGGAAGGACATTTTGCTGTTGTTGCCGCCAAGTGTGAAAAACCTAAGAGGTTTGTCGTTGAGTTAAGATGCCTAAGTAATCCTAGTTTTCTGAGACTGCTAAAGGAAGCTGGAGACGAATACGGGTTTAAACATGACGGCGCAATTGTGGTACCTTGTAATCCTCATGAATTACAAACAATTCTACAAGAAACGGAAGACATATAGCTTGTTAAATTAATACATGTGAATTATTCACGCGTTTTTGTATCATATAGTTCTACATGTATATTTCAGAATCTATTAAATTAATTCTTTTTAGGAATGTCTTAGAGGGCCTACTTATAAATGCAAGTATGTACTCATGGTTACATATTCAAACTTAACAAAAGATCATGAAAAAACAATATCAAAGTGGGAGTAATATTATATTTTTAAACTGCAAAAAAGAGTTCCGCTTTGTCTTGCTACGTAGATACAACAAAATGTTCATTCAGCATCAGTGTACGGTTTTGATGCTCTAAATGTGTGTAATATGATCCTATGGATGCTACACAGATACAAGTATGCAATAAAATGTTCATTCAGCATTAGTGTGGTTTTGATTGTCTGAATTTGTCTGTCAAAAGATCATTTGGTTCTTAACTCAGGTTTCAAGCTACTTTTTGAAGAAAGTGCCTTTCCTCGATGATTAAGAAGTAACGGATTCCTTCTTTATGTGGTACATAATGTATTAATATATGACTACAAGTAGATATCAGAAACTACCACAAAGGAGATAACCTAGCTGTTTTAAAGACAATCAAAATAAAGAAAGAAGCTGAAAAATGTCCTAGCACCCCTTGATTAACTTCTTGGATAACTGGCTTGAAGCTGAATTGAGAGACAAATGATAAGTTCAGTGGCTACATCCTCTTCCAAAAGACAATTAATACTGAACAGTGAACACCAATGCTACGTTGAACATTATGTTCATCTATGTAGTATTCACAGGAATTATGTTGCACATGTAGTGGATTAAGGTAGACCATCATAACATGCCAAACTGAAAAAACTAAACCTTGTTTTTATGTTATTATTTAAAAACAGATATTGTATGTTGACGCAAACCAATCGTCTATTCTTTTTCATAAAGACCCACCTAAGTATGTGACTAATTAATGGTGGAAAATGGGAATTGGAAGTGGCCTATGGAGTGGGTTTCCAAATACCCTCGTGTTGTCAATATTCAAGTCCCAAATTTGATGGCCTCTGTCCCAGATAAGGTGGTGTGGAGGAATTTAGAAAACAAAGTGACTCCATTTTCAGTTAACACTGCTTGGAAAGATATTAGTATTGAGGCCGCAAAAGTTACAATGTTCTACTTTAGCGTGGTTTTCTCAAAAACATTCCTAGATATTCTTTCTGTTTATGGATGGCATCACAAGGAACATTGCTCACTCGGGATAGACTAATCAGTTGGAATCCCCAATACTTTAATACTATGCTTTATTAGTACTCGAAAGAGATATGGATCAGAATGTAGAGAATGATGAATCTGATTAGATTTCTTATGGAATCGACAGATATTCTTGCTGAAATGACCAAGTTGCCCTGTGTAAATAGCATAGTGAGTGATCAGAAGATTGTTTTTGCGAATTACGAGCTGCAGACCTGCAGTGTATTACATCTAGCAAGAAAGGAATTATA
Organism: Artemisia annua; assembly: GCA_014162995.1. Taxonomy (NCBI): domain Eukaryota; kingdom Viridiplantae; phylum Streptophyta; class Magnoliopsida; order Asterales; family Asteraceae; genus Artemisia; species Artemisia annua. The sequence continues at coordinate 137,227 of LBNU01032438.1, forward strand.
GGCAATTCAAAGATTAAAAAAGCTCTAAGGTGGTGTATGCTGCTATTATTGATATTATTAAACTTAACTTAATGAGATTAAAAACCATCTCCAGCAGTTTTACAGGCTAGCAGAATTTGCAACTTGGACTTTTTAAGTTCTAATTGCCACTTGAATTAACTCTATTTGATTATTGCATGGAAAGTTGGAGTAGACAGTTTGATGAATTAACTTGGACTTTTTAAGAAATGTGGTTCTTGTTTGGTGGCTATCTTCCTTAACTTGATTCGAGTCATGTAAGATGGAACTACTTCATGTCAAGTTGAGGATGGCAGTGTTATAAAATGTGGTTTATATGTCATTTGATCTGATGGTTATGTCTAGTTCATTATATGTCTTTGCAGCTTGTTTGTTATGGCTGTAAGAACCATGAATGTAAGGAAGTCAGTAATTCAGTTTTCAGTATGCATATTTTTCTAATTACGTTGCTTAGGCTTAGTGGGTCAAGTGACATCTCCTTGAACACTGAACTGAAGTTGATGTTCCTGTGATTTATATAATACATTCTCCTTTTCGTCAAAAAAAGCATGTATCTAGTTTCATGAATCCAACTCTGGTCAAAACACATCCAGAATGACAGAAATACCCTTGCGAAATTTGAAATGTCAAAATCTATTTGATGAGGTGACAACATGTTATTTGTAAAAGTTGTATTTTCAAAAGGTCAAGTATCTATCATCAGCCTAGTTTTGGCTGTAATATGCATAACTGAAAGATATAATTCCTTGTGGCTTATAAAGTTCTTTATAAAAGTTGTATTTTTTTTTAAAAAAAAAATTCAGCGTCACATCATCTTTTTACTCAACCACCAGAGAGGTGTAGTAATAACCATCAACTTCACCACCCAAGCACCCTATTACACTTGGTCTTAGACATGATCTCTCCCAGTTTGATAACCATTTTACGTTGATCATATATCCTAATTATTAATGACTAGGCTAGTAGTGTGGATATGCTAGAATTCTAAGCTTTTTTTTTAACGCTAGTTTCATCAGTCTAGTGGCTCTAAAAGGATGTTCTGTGAATCTGTTATCTTTTGTCGAAGTAGAATACGTATCTAAGACTGCATGATAAAGAAGACAAAGAACTAACATTTGCACTTAGGTCGCTATATGACACTCGTTAAAAATAAATCAAATAATCAGTATTGCACATTTTGAGATATACATGTAATCAACTACTCGTATGTGATACAAAATAGTATGAATAATACACAATTTCTAATTTAACGAGCTACTCGTGTTTCATTTCTTGTAGAATCGTCTGCAATTCATCTGGTTCACAAGGTATCTCAATGGCACCTTCATGTTTGAACCCGTATTCATCTCCAGCTTCCTCTAGCAGCCTCAAAAAACTAGGATTTCTTAGGCATGTTAACTCCACCACAAACCTCTTCGGCTTTTGACATTTGGCAGCAACAACAACAAAATGTCCTTCCTCTACATCTTGAGGTATCATCACGCAATGCTGCATTGTTTTAATAAGAATCTTGATAACAACTATATACTTCATGTTCATGCCTTTAGCTCACAACTGAATGTTTGAACTCAATAGTTATAAGTTCAGGAATCAGTGGACAATGTAGAGCTAATAGCTTTCAAATCTACTGTAAAGAGCGATGAGACTATACAGTATATCGAAAAGTGTTATATATATGTATTTTAAGAACATAGTTTTTGGGTTATAAAGGGTGTAGGAAATGGAGGGGAAGTTTCTAAAGGACTCAGAGTTCAGACTATTTTGCCAATTGCCATTAATGGATAGTTGAAAACTTGGAATGAAGAATGGGTGTTTGTGTTAAGTAGTTGCAACATCCATGCATTAAAAGCTTTGTTCTTTGACCAAGTGTCAAGTGGAGAAAGTCAAAATTGGTATTCCAATTCTTTCCTATTTTATAGAAAAAATTGTTGCAAAAAATATTTATAACTTTAATTTTAGCAAGTGTACTTGTATCATTGGTTAATGATGTTGACAAGTTCTAAGGATGAAAAAAAGCCGAATCCGACGGGAAACCCGAACCCAAACTTTTTGAGGCTGGGCGAGGTGAGGCATGCTTATCAGGTTACGGGGCGGATTTCGGGACCTTAACGTGAACAAATTTTTGCGTATATGTGAATTTCGATTTTGTTTTTCTGGGATTCATCATTATCCAATGTGCTCTACCTTGTGGAATTTTTTTCAAGTGGACATGTGATTTTACAAAGTCACATGGAAATAAGGGTTTTCTTGTGATTTACCGTAAAAATCACATTTTTTCGTAACCATTCACATGTGAATTTCAATTCTTTTTTTTAGGATACTTCATTCACCATCGTCTTCGACCATATTTTTTGGATGACAAATACTTTGATACTATTTTCAAGTGAAAATTGAAACTTATACTCAAGAATTGAATGAAAAGTAAGATAAACACTAGACTATAAAACAAGAGAGATTAAGCTAGTTGTACCTTCTAAAAACACATTTTATTTTTTATTTATTTATTTATTTATATTTTTTACACTTAGGACATCGAAACAGGTGTAGCCCGTGACGCACCCGCCACACCAAAGTGGATCCTCCCTGACTATATCACATTAAAACTTCACTATAAGTAGCCCTAAAAATTTGGTCTACACTTTTAAAGAGATAAAACCTTTTTCACTTGTGGTCCTTGCTATTATTAAGTATTGAACTTGAATTTTGAGCTCTTATATAATAATAGAATATACTAATTGGACAAATGCATTTTTCAATTGATCAATAAGTGAATTTAATTTTGAAATCGAGCATTCTGATTGATTAATAGAATGTTAAAATTGGTTTCAATTTGGTCAAAACTATCTAAATTTCATCCAACAAAAAATTATGTATAAAAATATACGTGTCGATTTTATAAAGATAAAAAAAAAGGAGGCACTTAGTACAACTTTGGTTGTTAAATTCTAAATAAATTATAAGGGCATATGTAAACTTATAAATTTTTATCTTTTTTTAATAACTTTATATGTTTAATAAATACCCCTACACTTTATAACTCCTAAACTTTATATTTATTTTCTTAAAAAAAACCGACATGTATGTCATTGTTATTTATAAATATTAATATTATTAGCATTATATATTAATTAATGTATTTGAACGAAATTATAAACATCAAAATGAAAGCATGAATTACTGTGATATTTAAATTAATACAAGGGATTGTACATATATGAACAACTCATGTTATTCATCTTATTGAAATTAAGTAAGGATGTTCGAAAAAGTATTTTTTTTTTTACTATCCACATTCAATAACGACTCATGTTATTCATCTTTATAAGTTCAACCCGCCTGTACGCGGGTATAAAATTTAAATCTGGCTAAAATTCTTGTTAACAAGAATATAAATATCAAATTGAATGCACGACCCAATAAGTTACTGTGAGATGAAAACATATACACGATATTGTCAATATAGCAACGATGCATTTAATTGTTGTTTAAAGTTTAAGTAAAAGTATACAGAAGAACATTTTTTATGGGTCATTACTTGCTATTAAACACGCATAATTAGTTAAATTTAAACAAATATCAACATGAACACCATGACAGTTAAACAAAGTCAAATAATACGTTTAACAAAAACCTATACAAAACATTAATCAATATTAATACATAATGAAAAATTTATGTAAAATCCACGCGTGCACAGGTATTAAATATCTTACATAATGTTATAGAAAAACTTATTTAACAACTCCGTATATGTACCAAGATAGGCATTACTATGTCAAAATAGAAACTTACAAGATAGAATTTACATTATTAACCGATTGTATCATTAAAATCAAATAATATACGATTTTCACAAATAATTAAAAATTTAGATGTATTATGATTTATATCAAAACATATTAAGTAAGATTTATGTCAAAGCCTTGTGCATGAACATGGATATAAAACCGGTATTAATTTAAACGAAGTTGATATTCAATTCTATCGATTTCAATTATCGACGCATCATCTATTTTCATTTAAGGGACTCTTATCATGAATCATGTATCAATTCATTCGCTTATGCTAGCGTCCAGGATTGACCCGGTAAAAATTTGGACTAACGACGGCAAAGGAAAACTTAAAACTCCCTGTCCACTTTGTTTGTAAGTTGCAACTTGGACTTGCGTTATTTTAAAGTAACATACTTATCTTCTTGTCAAGCGGATAAGTTAAACAACATTGGTCTATATATCTTATCGTTATTCTAGCACTTTTGAGAAAGTTCTATACTGAATCGAACGTAACCTTGACCCACAACGGAAGCAAAATTATAGACAATGTAAAAATTATAAGAAAGACTAGTTATAGAAATTCAGATCAAGAAGACAGAAGACGCTATAAACATTGTACATTTGTACGAAAAAGTCAGCTCATATATATAACCTGTAAAAATACTAACTTGTCCAACCATTTTTTTTCCTTAACAAAGCTTGAAAGTGAGATCACATTCTAAACGGCTATTCCAGTTGATAAGGGATTCCAAACAAGAAACAATATAAAACATCATGCCCAAAGTTAGCACAATGCCTATGGTTGGTTGGCTCAAATGTGAAACTCGGGGTGTAATCACTATCTCCACGTCAGCGTCACATTCTTTCTCTTCCCATTACCTTTACCCCTTAGTCCCTTAGTGGTAACAAACATTCTTGTATTTACCTTATAGCTATACATCACTTAACCACATATATACCACTACAAGAACTAACGTCATCCCTAAATAGCAAAGGCGTCGTCCCTAAGTAATTTAGGGACGAATTTTCGTCTAGGGGTGTCCAAAAAAACCGAGGAACCAAAAGAACCGAAGATCCGTACCGGTACCGTACCAGCCGAACCGAATATTAGAACCACGGTTCGGTTCTTGGTTCCTAAAATTCCAAATTTTCGGTTCTCAGGACGGTTCAGGTCGGAACCGTCCGGTTCTGGTACTTTCCCGAAAGAACCGACTTTTTTGAAATATGAAATTTTATAGGTTATGTTTGGGACATTGTATACATGCAGCCTTTTAAGGGAAAAAAATCAAAGCCCATTAGTAAGCTGTAACAATAAAATCTAAAACTTAAAAACCCCAACATTTAATCCATTTCAAATAACACCAAGCTATTAGTTTAGTGTTTTACAATTACTAATAGCATTCAAAGATTTAAATATCATCATCACCATCATTCATCCAACATTGTCAAGTCAACTTGTGGAGGCGTTACTTTGCACCCAAGATTGGATAAGAAGGGAGAGAATGAAAATAAATGTGGATGAAATTGAAGATCTTTTGAATGATGACGAGGTTGTTAAAGAGATGGAAGAAGAGGTACGAAGTTGTAAAGGAAAACAAATGATGGAGCATTAAGCGTTATTGGAGGTTTGGGATACAAATCCGTGTTCTTGATACATTTGAACAATTATAACTTATATTTTGATTTTTTTAATGTTATTTTGAATAGATGGAATTATTGAAACGATTTGCATTGTTGGAGACACTTTGTGTGTGTTTGTATTGATATAGCATGTCTTTTATGAATAATCGACAACGAAAAAATGAATTTTTTTCAACACTTTGGTTCTCGTCGGGAATTACCAAAAATTCCCGTACCGGAACCGAACCGAAGAACATGGGACGATTCTTGGTTCGACATTTTCTTTTTCAGTTCTCGCTTCTTCCGTCCGGTCCCGGTTCGGTCTGGTTCTAGTTCTATGGACATATGTCGTCTCTAATTTGTCGTCACAACTGTTTTGTCACTAAACAATTTAGGGACGACATCCTCAATACATTTAGCGACGAATTTCGGGGCCCACTTTTTATTCAGCACAAAGACTTACCAGAGCATGGGCCATAGCAACTTACGGACGACAATGTCGTCCCTAATAAATTCCCAATTATTTTTTTTTCTATTTTAAATAAATTAAGAGTTAACTACTTTTTTGGTCCTTGTGTTTTGGTGGGTATTTCATTTTTTGTCCATTTTTTAAAAAGTTTTGGTTTTTGTCCAAAAGTGATCTGTCAAATATAGCCGTTGCCACCTACATTTGATTATCAAGTTAGGGTAAATGGGTCTTTCTATGTCCAACACATAAAATATGAATAATGAAACATGGAGCCTCGGATTTTTCTTCAATAGGCTATAGGGGAGGTGAGAAGAGAGCCTTTTTTTCTTTTCTTTTTTCTTTTAACTTAAAACCCCTCCCTTATTTAATACATAACACGAAACAATTTAAACCTAAATAAACTCACACCAAGAACCACACCAACAACGTATTCCTTTAATGATGGTTAAGTGCAGAGAGTGTAATGACGTTTCTTTTGTTGTTCTAAACCGGTAAGCAATGAATTCTTTATTTTTTGCACATTTTTTTTTTAATTTGACCTAATTTTGCAATTGCTATTTGTTTAGGTATCAAATCATGGTTTTATTGATTTGTATGATCCACCTATGTGTCAATGTTCTATGGCATTTATTCTTGGGTTATTAGGATCAATTAATCAGTTACAAGGTGTTGTTGCTCAAAATCGTGTTGAAGTAAGAAGGTTGAAGATGTTGTTATTGTTTACTTGGGTGTTTTTCATTGTATTTTATCTGTTTAAATGATGTTAGGGATCAGTTAGTTAGGAAGTTATTATAATGGCGATCTTTTGACTTTTGAATGTAATGGAAGTGAATATGAAGTAAAGTTGTTGTCGTTGCGAAGTTAATGTAATGGCAGTGTGTTTACTCAATGATCAATGCTACCTTTTTTTGGTTGTTGAATTAATGGCAGTGTGTTTGTATTGATTATGTTAGTTAGATTTTCAAACATGTCAAGTAAATATAACAAAGTCTTACATTACAATATTACATAGTTGACATACCAAAGTTAAACAAGCAATATAACAAAGTCTTAAATATTGGCAGTGTGTGCTAACCTGAAACAAACATAAAAAAGTGTTAAATACCAAATTCTTACATAGTTGACATACCAAAGTCAAACAGACAAGTGAACACCAACATAACAAAGTCTTACATTGTTTATGTACCAAAGTCACACATAATAAAGTCTTATATAACAAAATTTGAAACAAAGTACCATAACAAAGTTTGACAAACCGAGTCAAGCATAACAATGTCTGAAACATCAAGTTCATTCTGAACCACTTTACCTTTACCATTTGCAGTCTTTTTTCTAGGTAATTGCCTAGTTGCAGTAGGCTTTGTTAAGCTAGGCCTTGCAGAATTCTTTCTGGGTAATTGTCTGGTTGCACTTGAAGATGCTTGGGATGGGTTGACTATTCGCCCTTGTTAGTGCAAACGTTACGACGTTTAATCTATACAGTGTCTTCATGTTTTAATGATGACAAACACGTAACTTGTAATACATAACGTAAAGTGCATAAGTTACTCGTTTACACATCAACGTCTCTCGACATCACTTCAGGTATGAACAAATACTTTACCAACTTTGTTAAGTGATCAAAGAAAATCCTTTTGTCCTTAAACCTTACATTTTATAAATGTGTTAAAACATTTTTACAAAAATAAACTAGACAAATTATTTTTGTATTTATAAAGAAATGTTTTAGTAAGAAAAATAAATTTGAAATTTGAATTTCAAAATGTCCAAACGGCCTTATTTCCCGCCCAAATCAGATAAAATTTCACCAGGTAACATTTCACCACTAAAGGACAAAAACTGTCGGGGAGGTCCCTTATCTGTGTGATGGTCCCTTATTGATAAAGGACCGTCCAAGGTTTAAGGGACCGTCCCACGCTCCTCGAGCAGGCTATAAATACTGACCCATTTTCATCAGAAAAACCAATCCTCTTTGCACAAAAATTTCCCGTACTTTCCTTCTTATTCTTTGATCACTATAACTCTTTGGTATGTGTTTATAAGTTATCCCGTCATCCACTACATCATGTGCAAGAGAAGAACACTCGAAGTCGTCAAGAATCGAAGTGTTATTGAGTCCACACACAAACGTAGCTAGTGTTACGATTTTCTTTTTCCTCTACCTCATGGGTAAGAGAAGAACTCTCGACGTAGATAAAGATTCAAGATGTTGTAAGTGTNCATCATGTGCAAGAGAAGAACACTCGAAGTCGTCAAGAATCGAAGTGTTATTGAGTCCACACACAAACGTAGCTAGTGTTACGATTTTCTTTTTCCTCTACCTCATGGGTAAGAGAAGAACTCTCGACGTAGATAAAGATTCAAGATGTTGTAAGTGTCCACATACAAACGTAACAAGTGTTACGGTTCTAGTTCTTGTAAATATTGTAAATACTTCCGACTTATGTGTGAGTCGAGGATGGAGTTATATGTGTGAACTTGGAAGGTGATGTAGATCCAAGAAGTCTTGTAACTAGATTAGTTCATGTATTTGTTGTGAGGAGAGTGGTGTCCTAGTGTGTAGGTTAGGACTTAGTTGAGTCATTGTGTGAAGGCTTGGATCGGGGGATGATCCAAGTATGTCTTAGTGTGAAGGCTTAGATCGGGTGATGATCTAAGTGTGTCTCGTGTGAAGGCTTGGATTGGGTGAAGATCCAATTATGCTATTTGTGTGAAGGCTTGGATTGGGTGAAGATCCAAGTTGGACAAGAGTGCTTGTTCGTGTGGCTACGTGGGCCTTGGAGTAGATTGGTTCTAGCTACGATTAGAACTCGACATTCCGCTTAGTTTTGTTAAACCTCGTGTAAGCTTGTGTATGGTTTGTTCCACCATAGAGGAGCGTGTTGATTAGTGAAGTAACTCTTGAGTGTGGTACTCGGGGAGTGGAGTAGGACGAAGAGGTGCTTCGTGCCCAACCACTATAAATCATCATGTCCGGTTTGTGTTTTCTCTTCCCATCTCTTTACTTTCTATACTTGCATTACATTTAGGTTTGTGTGGATTGTTGTGTGTATGCTTGTGACATTAACTTTTTTGGGTAAAAGGGTTAATTCACCCTGGCAAAATATATTACACCAAAAACATTGAAGTACAATGGATGAGGGTGTATCCCTCATCTCAGTCCCTTAGGACACTTACAGACTCAATATATAAGAATGAAACACCATTCCTATAACTTACAATAAAAAGAACCTACCAATAATGACAAGTACATAATACATGATAAAACTACTCAAGAAACACTTGAGCCTTCTAATTCACTTTGGTAGTTCTTCTTAACTTCCATGAAAGATCCAAGAATAAACATCCAAGCGATCTTCAACTTACTAAAGTGACATTAACTAGTTAACTCAAAAACGCAAACATAAGAAAACTTAATCACATATCTTAAACTCGTCATTGATGGCGGTCCCTTAATTAGGCCGGCGGTCGCAAGTATATAGAGGACCGTCCACACATATCAAGGACCGTCCACAGTATAATCAGAATTGGCTAAAAACGTTTAAACCTCATGTTATGTTTATGTTTATGTGATTGCTTGCATACTTGCTATTAAGTGACATATATGTTTGTTGTGAGTGACATAACCACTATTCATATTTAGTCACACTTGATCGGAAATTTGATACGAAACATTTTAAGTTTTTATAGAGAAACGTATTCACCCCTCCCCTCTACGTTTCTACAATTAGTATCAGAGCCAGGTCGCTCTAGTTTTCAAAACAAATGGTTTTTAAAATAGAGTACGGTCCACGTATCAAATTTCTCATTAAGAGGAATTAAATATGAAAAGTGTTTAGTTGCTAACCTTGTGCTTTGTTATTTAATTCGTACTAGTTTTGTTGGTTAATTGCACTTCGTATACTAGCTTGAAGAAAATGAATTTTTACATGAAAAATGTGTTTTTGCTTCCTGGGGGCGGTCCTTTATCTCTGGGCGGTCTTTTATCACTAAGGGACCGTCGGGTATTTAAGGGACCTCCACCAGAATAGTGTCAAACTTTGAAAATTCATATAAAATCAACTGTAACTCCGTAGGAGTCGTGCCACCCGTCATTCTAAAGGTAATTGAATGTAATTTCATTTAAAAATACTTTCAAAGATTGATTCCAAACTTAATTAAGTCGTAAATGCAAAATACTACATAGTAATCAAAACTGTTTGTCACGTTTTAACGTAAAACTTGCATTTTACTCTTACTTTCGAGTCGGACACTTCTAGTAAATGAATCTTTGAAAAATTGAGTCTTCATATTTTCGAAATATCAATCTTAACTAATCTTTTAAAAGGGGAGGAAACTATCAAGCTATGTATACATTGTTGTATCTAACATATAAAATGATTACGAAAATCTTTGTGTGTGTTATGCTAAATGATTATGTGTTTTTGATTGCTTATGATATAATGTTTTAGTAAATCTCTTAAATAAGTAGACTAAGTTGATTAATCATGTCAAAAATAATTGTCTTACACAATTATCTTTCTAAAGATTCACGTGTTAAAAATATGTCACCTTAAAATATGTAACACTTCTTCAACATAATTTCTAAAACATTGCATGCACTTATCTTGGTTGACCATGAGTTGTCTAATCAAGATAAAGGTTTATAATAATACATTAATATTTAAGAAACAGAAAATGTATTTTTGAACCTTACATATATTTGAATACACACTAATTGTTTCAAACAAGTGGTCATAAAACTATTGTTACATAAATTGTGTATTGTATAAAAATGGTTATGATAATTATTTTTATACTTATGTAATGACAAAAACTATGCATAAGTTTTCACACACAAAATAAATGACAATCTTGAATCATTAAGTTAACATGTCATTATTAGTAACCTCACACATACAACAAGTATTATATTTGATGGAGCACCTTCCATAAATCTGTACTTACTTTCATTATTAACAAGAGTAGTTGTGAGGGTCAAGAAAGATTTCGAGCTTATATCGATTCATTATTCAAAATATGATTTATATCATTATCGAATCTATTTGACAAGTTTTTGAGTGTGGACATGAAATTGGAGTCATTATTTGTCTAGCTTAAAGATATAACAAAACATATCATCTTGAACCTACATACCCAATCACACTCGATTGGTATGAAAATAATGACGTCCTTCTCAAGACAAAAAGAATATGCGTCGGATCATAACTTACATTTGTGTTGATGATGTCATATTGAGTCTTCTTGTCCAAAGGTTGTGTTCCAAACATTAAACTAATATGTTTTAAAAGGTGCTTAAAATACACAACGAAGTAGGATTGACGACTTGGATGTTTCATCCGAAATATTCAAGCAATTTACATTGCAACGCAATTTGTAAATGTGTCATTTCCGAAAACCCAAACACGAGCAAACAAACAACATATGTAGACTTTCCTCATGAACGAGTCAAGACTCAAAATCACATGTCAAGTAAAAATGTCACGTATAATACATCATTAATCTTCAAGATTATAATATGCATTTCAAAATGATAATTTATATCATATGCATTCTACTCCATTTGTAACATGAATAGTTATGTTACGAGAAAATACATTATAGTGTGTTTAAAAAAATATAGCATATTAGATTTTGAATGTAATCGAATACAATGTGTGTCATTGCATAAACAAGTAAAACTCATGCATGATACTTTACACTAAAATATTTGTTTTCAAAAGAGTAATAACCTTGTTCTTTTAAATAATCATATTTGGTGTAAAATAAAATATGTCTTATCTCAATGACACATCATAACACAATTACAAGATCTATTAAGGTAAGTAACATTAATTAGACTCTCTTTCTCAAGATTTACTATGGAGTATTCTTGAAGCCAAAACAAATTAAAATAAGAACTCAACAAACAAAGATTAATCATGTAATGCACCATCTAAACCAAACAACCTATAAATCTCAAACACGTGATTTAAATACCGCACTTGCCTTTGTTAGGATGTTGTGTAAGACATGTCGTTTTCATTAACCAGCTTTTGAAATATTGATAGTTGAGTTACATTAGGATATGTTCTAGCGGAATCGGCCAATATCATCTTTGGAAAACCTCGATGGGAAAGTATAGGAATTCCAATTTTTCTAATATGAAAATGGCTACTGGAGAACCTATTGCACTAGAAATTCAATTTGACCTAACGGTTGAATTGCTTCCAGGAGAGAAGTTTGGTTTGTGGTAAACCCGTAAAAATGTTCGTGTTTAGCCTTAATTGAGCACCGCAAGTAATAGTCTCATATCCATTCTCTAAATTGAAAAATTTCCATTCCTACATTTGACAAAAGATGTTTTACATCGATGACCTTTGTCTCCCGTTATAAGTGCACTTTAAACAAGTAGTAATTAGGATTCTTCTTGACAAACCTAGATTACTTGCATGTATATGTTTAATATGTGTAAACAACATCTTGCACTTGTATAATATGACTAAATGTCTTCATGCCTCCTTAAATGCTCAATGTCTACTTGCTTAATTATTGAATGCATGTTCATTAGAAAGATCTTGCTTTGAATTAGCTTTTCTAATGTCATAGTCTTAATATATGTCCATGATACATGCTCTTATGTGCTAAATGTCAACATGTTTTACTTAATGCTTGTCTTCATAGTAATCATGTTTTGTATGCGTCTCTTTACATGGCTTATATGTTATTTGTGCACCTAAACTATGTTGGACTAGGTACGCCTTTCATGATAGCTCCTAGATGTCATATAGTATTACATGCTAATATCCTTGATTATTATGTGATGCATGTCTAAATGACTAACATGCTTAAATATTTGATTTTTATGTAACTAGGCTTATTCATCCTCAATCTAGATCATAATCTTCCTTTAGGGTGTCTAGTGTCACAATCCCGCCTTATTACCTAAATCATTCCTTAATCATTTGATTACTCCTATCCTTTAATCTGGGAAAAACAGAAAACTGGAGAGACTCTACACCTCACTGATGGCGGTCCCTTATTGCATTGGCGGTCCCTTATCTTTAAAGGACTGTCCAATGATTTAAAGGACCGTCCCCAGTAGAGGTGTCACGAACTGGTTCACTGTCTTTCCTCTTCTGCAATACTTTGAACCATCCTACACCATGCCTTGTCAAAAACTCACAAAAAGACATCTTCCTCATCCTTTTCCTTCGTTACTCCACAACCTCGAAATGAGTCTCCATCCATTCACAAAGAGTCTCCTAACCTCAATCCTCAAGATCATTCATCGTCACCAACATATCCACCTCCAATGACAAATCTAAATCTCCTACATCTTCATCTACCCAACAAAACGAGGATAGCTTGTATTCCGTCGATCTCTTCGACGATGCCCTATTAAGGATGATAGTATTCCGTCGATCTCTTTCCTCTCTCCAACATCGACGATGCCCTTTTAAGGATGCTTATATACCGTTGAATTCTTTCCTCACTCATTGTAAGTGCAAACGTTCCTTTCATTATCTCCCCACACACATCTTTCCTCATTCTCTTCAACATAAGCCTAAATTGAACCACCAACTTCAAATATGAAGTCTCCTATATTCCTTCTCATCTTCACACCATCCTTGCCAAACTTTAGCTCAAAACATACTCTCTTTGTTTCGGTCCATCCTTTTCCACTTCTCCACTATTAGAGAGTCATCTTCATCCCTATCTAGGAGCATACCATCCTCATCCCATATCACCTAGACACTAGACACTTATCTTGGAAGAAGTTAGAGAATGGTGTCTACTAACTATGTTTTGTAGCATTACTTCATCGCTCGATTCTTTGGTAGCCAAAACTAGTTTTGAGCATACACCAAGGGGGAGCATTTGTTAAGCATTTGCAACATACTTGATTCATGGATATGCTAAAGTCAATGGGGATGCAAGGAGCTAGGGGAAGCTCAGAAGTAGTTGGATACATGGTTCGGAGTTGGTTAAACCGTTGCGGTAGGAGAAAGGCTTCACTAGGATGATGCACGCTCAATTATTTAAATGATGGGGGTCGGGATAGTGTAATACATTCGGGGATCATCTTTCATTCTATATGCTCAAGATTGTCTTCTCAAGTTGTCATCTCAAGCTCATGCCGATCTTCTTTCCACCTATACATTGACGACACCTTTTCGCTTCGACAAAAGGGCGAGAGAGGGAGTGTAAATTAGTAACTTCTACACTTTACTATGAGTTACGGTTTACGTATTTGTTATCATCAAAAAGGGAGAGATTGTTAGTGCAAACGTTACGACGTTTAATCTATACAGTGTCTTCATGTTTTAATGATGACAAACACGTAACTTGTAATACATAACGTAAAGTGCACAAGTTACTCGTTCACACATCAACGTCTCTCGACATCACTTCAGGTATGAACAAACACTTTACCAACTTTGTTAAGTGATCAAAGAAAATCCTTTTGTCCTTAAACCTTACATTTTATAAATGTGACAAAACATTTTTACAAAAATAAACTAGACAAATTATTTTTGTATTTATAAAGAAATGTTTTAATAAGAAATATAAATTTGAAATTTGAATTTCAAAATGTCCAAACGGCCTTATTTCCTGCCCAAATCAGATAAAATTTCACTAGGTAACATTTCACCACTAAATGACAAAAACTGTCGGGGAGGTCCCTTATTTATGCGACGGTCCCTTATTGATAAAGGACCGTCCAAGGTTTAAGGGACCGTCCCACGCTTCTCGAGCAGGCTATAAATACTGACCCATTTTCATCAGAAAAACTAATCCTCTTTGCACAAAAATTTCCTGTACTTTCCTTCTTCTTCTTTGATCACTATAACTCTTTGGTATGTGTTTATAAGTGACCCCGTCATCCACTACATCATGTGCAAGAGAAGAACACTCGAAGTCGTCAAGAATCGAAGTGTTATTGAGTCCACACACAAACGTAGCTAGTGTTAGGATTTTCTTTTTCCTCTACCTCATGGGCAAGAGAAGAACTCTCGACGTAGATAAAGATTCGATATGTTGTAAGTGTCCACACACAAACGTAACAAGTGTTACGGTTCTAGTTCTTGTAAATATTGTAAATACTTCCGACTTGTGTGTGAGTCGAGGATGGAGTTATATGTGTGAACTTGGAAGGTGATGTAGATCCAAGAAGTCTTGTATATAGATTAGTTCATGTATTTGTTGTGAGGAGAGTGGTGTCCTAGTGTGTAGGTTAGGCCTTAGTTGATTCGTTGTGTGAAGGCTTGGATCGGGTGATGATCCAAGTATGTCTTAGTGTGAAGGCTTAGATCGCGTGATGATCTAAGTATGTCTCGTGTGAAGGCTTGGATTGGGTGAAGATCCAAGTATGCTATTTGTGTGAAGGCTTGGATTGGGTGAAGATCCAAGTTGGACAAGAGTGCTTATTCATGTGGCTACGTGGGCCTTGGAGTAGATTGGTTCTAGCTACGATTAGAACTCGACATTCCGCTTAGTGTCGCTAAACCTCGTGTAAGCTTATGTACGGTTTGTTCCACCATAAAGGGGCGTGTTGATTAGTGAAGTAACTCTCGCGTGTAGTACTCGGGGAGTGGAGTAGGATGAAGAGGTGCTTCATGCCGAACCACTATAAATCATTGTGTCCGGTTTGCGTTTTCTCTTCCCATCTCTTTACTTTCTATACTTACATTTAGGTTTGTGTGGATTGTTGTATGTATGCTGATGCGTGGGTTTTGCAACCTTTGCACTTAGGTTTTACCTCTCAAGGGATCTTGAGAAGCTTACAACCCCCATCAGGCAGTGTACCTGACCGATGTAGTATAGTGAAGTGGCAAGTACTGGGGGATTGATCGTTCTCTCGGGGAATAGTGTCGTTAGGCTTGAAAAGCTGCTCTAATTAGGTCTAAGGGTTGAGGGATGATTCTTTTTGTATTTTTATGTTTTATGAAAGCAAGTAAAAATCTCGGGTTTTGGAAGAGTGGGCGGAATTAGTTGCTAGTCAACTAACCCAAATAACTACTTTTGCAAATAAAATAAAATAACTAGAAAATTAAAGTGGTTGTGAAACTTATATGATAGAAAAATGCGTTTACTTAGATTTCCTTACTCCCTAGCTATCTTTTACATGTTAATTGGTTTGTTGTAATTGTGTGGATGACGGGTTGTATTCCTTTAAACCATTCGTAGGGCTGTGTACGATCTTCCCTAATTCTATAAGCTCCTACTTCACTCCTATGTCGAGCCGACTAAAAGCTCCTAACATGGGATCATTAGAATTCGCTCATGCATTAAATACAACCATATAATCATAGTACACATCCGATTCATATTTCTTAAGACGTTCAAACAAGTTACTGTAAAGGAGGTTAGCCAGTTTTCTTAAGCCTAACATCGACTTCACCCACCCACAACAATCACAAACAAACCAACAACATATAATCAATAGCTAGGTTTTATTAGATCCAAGCAAACACAACAAAGACCTAGCCTAGCATGTTAATTGAAAGACAAGCATAAGATATAATNGATTCATATTTCTTAAGACGTTCAAACAAGTTACTGTAAAGGAGGTTAGCCAGTTTTCTTAAGCCTAACATCGACTTCACCCACCCACAACAATCACAAACAAACCAACAACATATAATCAATAGCTAGGTTTTATTAGATCCAAGCAAACACAACAAAGACCTAGCCTAGCATGTTAATTGAAAGACAAGCATAAGATATAATCAAACAACACATAGACATATTGAATGATTTGGAAAAGGACTTATCTTTAATTAAGCATCCAAGTTTCAAGGGTGAAAAACCCTCAAAAATATAGTAGAAAAACGAGCTAGGGTTTCTTCCCAAAAGTTGCACACCTATGAATGAAAATTAGACGAATATATATAGAATTTACAATCTGACGGCGTCACCTTATAGGGTGTGACGCCGTCACCTCGCCACCAAAACCCTCAAAAATATAGTAGAAAAACGAGCTAGGGTTTCTTCCCAAAAGTTGCACACCTATGAATGAAAATTAGACGAATATATATATAATTTACATTCTGACGGCGTCACCTTATAGGGTGTGACGCCGTCACCTCGCCGCCAAAACATTCCTCGGATTGCTCAGATCCAACTCTAACGCCGTCCCTTTATAAACTCTCTGGGCCGTCTCCCTTTGTGATAAAACGTGACGACCTACATCCAGTAACACGTGATGCCGTCACGTGTTAAATCTCCAAAATCTTTCTGGGGCGTCTAGTGCAAAAATAATCCACCTTGTTGTCAAAGAGTGACGCCGTCACCTGGTAAAGCGTGACGCCGTCAGGTACAATTTCCAGCATATTTTGAGACTTTGTCGTTTTCTTCACTTTTATGCTCCAAAAATGTCCAAAATGCTTCCTTTTCCAGAATTCCTCTCCAAAGTACCTAAAATGACAAAAGGAACGATTTAAGGCAATATTTGATCAAATAATTACGGATTAGAGTTTAAATGACCCCCTAAAAGCGTAACACTTTTCGCCTCATCATATGCTTGTGACATTAACTAGTTAACTCAAAAACGCAAACATAAGAAAACTTAATCACATATCTTAAACTCGTCACTGATGGCGGTCCCTTAATTACCGGCGGTCCCAAATATATAAGGGACCGTCCACACATATTAAGGACCGTCCACAATATAATCAGAATTGGCTAAAAACGTTTAAACCTCATATTATGTTTATGTTTATGTGATTGCTTGCATACTTGCTATTAAATGACATATATGTTTGTTGTGAGTGACATAACCACTATTCATATTTAGTCACGCTTGATTAGAAATTTGATACGAAACATTTTAAGTTTTTAAAGAGAAACGTATTCACCCCTCCCCTCTACGTTTCTACAGCGCTCTTTGTAAGGTCTGTTGTTATGACCTAATTTCCCACACTTTTTGCAATTAACAGTCTTCCTTTCTCTACTTAGCTTCCCCTTTTTCACCAAACCATCATATAACTCAGCTGCGGTTTTCTTTTTTTTCCTTCTTGGTCTATGAACAGGAGGGTGATAATCTGGTGGTGTTATTGTGATTGGGCTTGGTGATTTCTCCCACATGTCTGGTCCCTTATATGGCATTCCTGTGAGCTCCCACTTCTTACATGAGCAAGTCATTTTGATTCATGTTTACAACACACTGCTCTTCATAAGGACCAGATGCT
This sequence comes from Artemisia annua, assembly GCA_014162995.1. Classification (NCBI taxonomy): domain Eukaryota; kingdom Viridiplantae; phylum Streptophyta; class Magnoliopsida; order Asterales; family Asteraceae; genus Artemisia; species Artemisia annua. The sequence continues at coordinate 155,280 of LBNU01032438.1, forward strand.
TGATATAAATCTCCTCCATTCCATCTAATAGTGAATAAAAAAAGCCTCCTTTTTAATGAGATTAAAAATCTTTGTGGCATTAGGTATAAGAGGTCCATTACTCTTGCTAGTCAATTACTGCACAATAAATATCCTTTTCATGAGATAGTGTCTAATGAATTCCAAGCAAGTGATGATAGGCTTATCCTTGCCATCCAATAGTTGTCCGTTGAGAACTTCACACATATTGTTCAACAGAACATTACAATTAGGTCTTCCTGAAATGACAATGTCATTGACAGTGCATTAGTTAAGCATATCAAATGACATTAAATTGGTTCATATTCTTAAACTACAATATACATTTAACTGCAATATATGGATGAAAGTGCATATTCTTAAACTGCAATATACATGCTAGAGAAATGAGACCAGGCCCAATACTGAGGTGGAATCAACTTCAGCCAATCATAAACATCCTTATTGGTTCTCATATATTCTTCCATGTTTCTTTCAAACAATTGCACAGTAGTGGATGTTACACACCTCCACAACAGATCTTTGTACTGTTTCCCCTCCATGATAATTTCATATTGTCATAGATATGTTTCAAACAATATCTAGTTCAGCTGCTGGGAACATTTCTTTTAGAGCAGGTATAAGCCCCTGTCACAAAAGTGAAGTTATAATCAAGTGTATAATGGACAAAAGATGCAGAGCATGAATATTTTTATAGGAAAAAATAAAATACAATTAGTTAGTACCTTTTGTCTATCTGTCACAAAAGTGAAGTTTAAGTTTCTGAAAAGCTCCAAGTCATCTTCAATCTAGAAACCACCACCAAGAATCTTTGGTTTCAGACTCAACCAATGCATAATCCAAGGGGTATATTCCATTATTTGGATCAACCCCGACTGTAATCAAGATTTGTCCTGGATATGGTCCAAACACGAATCACCCATACAGACCCAAGAGATCTCTCTTTCCAGCTTTAAATCCACTTTTTAAACCTCCCAAGTAAACATAGATTCTTCTGAATTGCCTTGTGTAACTATCTACCTTACATGTTCTTTTCACATAATCTTTATTGTAATGTCTCGATTTTGTTGTTGCAATTCTAAGGCATAATCTTTTAACACAACATACTGTTGGATGTAATCTCTAGAAACCCTCTCCAGTGCCATCTGTTTTGCCCTAAACACCTTTGCTTTTGAAACCCCTAATTCAAATTTCTTTTGTAGTTGGTCTTTTAAAGCAGCTAAGGGTACCTTAGGGTTTGGTTTAATTATTTCTTCAACTATTTTGGACATAAACTTAGTTGTACACTTTTTGCATTTCTTGTTTGTAGTAGCCATGGACAAGACTTAGCATCTTTAATAGTTACTTTGGGTTTACCACCTTTTGGGTATTCTTTTGACTAAAGGAATCTGACCCTAACCCTGTTTTTTTTTCTTAAGAATAATATTGGACTTATCAAACTGTTATCCAGCCAACACTGAGATGCATTCTCATTAGTAAAACTAGGTACATTGCCTCTACACTCATCCCTTACCCTCACTTTATCATTCCTTGTCAAATATATGTCTCTTCTTGTTTCAACTGCAACGCTAGTAACCATCTCCTTTTATCAAGTTTTTGTTACCAACAGTTTGCCTAACATAAAAGTTTTCATTGTAAATCTGTCCATCAACAAGTTTGTGTTTTTTTTGCTAGCTTCTTTAAGGCTTTTTTCCTATTACACTCTAGATCATCAAGTCTCTAGCACTTTTAAAATCCTCCAAGTTTACTTGTTCAACTGGTTCATCTTGTTCAACTAGTTCATCTAGGCCTCATTACATCCTACCCACTCAACATTAACATCAGTGTGCTTCCTAAAGTCACCCATATCTACCTCAACATCATCAATCTTATTCTCTAAGTTCACATTAAAATCACTATCTTCACTATCATCACTGTCATAACTCTCCTACTGTCATAACTCTCTTCACTACCATCACTATGTTGATTGTGATCACTAACTACATCATCTGTCTCATTTGTTCACTAACATTAGGATTATCATTTGGGTCAGTTTGATTAGGCATAGCACTTAACTCCCCATTTCATTGTCTAGGTCACAAAAGAATGGATTAAAGTCATCTCCAAAGTCAGGATTCTCATTTGGGTCAGTTTCTTTAGGCATAACAACTGGTGTACAACATAGAACTCAATGAGTTTAAACATATCAACATACTTTATCAACTCCAAGACATCACTATCATTGCTTAAGAAATAAAGACCACTATCTAAATTACCATTTGGAATTTTGTAACAATATTGCACAGATGGATTGACATAACCTAAGCCTGCTAACATACTTGTTACTTCAACTACTGAAAACCCATCTGCATCAATTTGATCAAACCAATTTACCTTTCTACCATTATAGACACAATTTGGTGCACTAGTAAAGAAACCACCATGATGTATCTCTAGAGAAAAAACACTTGGAAATTTACCTGTTACAACAAAATACATGATTGATCATTCACCAATGATAAATATGTAAAAAAACATTAAACCCCCCAAAAAGCATAAACTCTAAATTTTAAAAAAATAATAATAAAAAAAAACCACCTTACCGTATACATGGTAATGTGGTATGGATCAAATGTACAACCATCAGGTCTCAAGACCCATTGACAAATCAACATTTAAGGTTCTTATTAGTTTGCAATTAGGGTTTTTTGTTAGAGAGAATTTGATCGGTTAAAGTATAAGGATTAGAAGTGAAATGACTGATGTGTTGACTTTTTGGTATTAAAGGACTTTCATTTAGCGGGAAAGGGAAAAGGACGAACATACCCTTGTGTAAATATAATAAATTAATCAAGCCCTCATGTGTTTCTCACGTGACTGACTTTGTTAACGGAATCGTTAAAATTGAACTGAAAGTGGAACAAAAGTAGCACTTTTGGACTAAAACTAAGACTTTTTGAAAAAATGGACCAAAAATGAAATACCCACCAAACCACAAGGAACCAAAAAAGTAGTTAAGACTTTTAATAAATTAATTTTAGTAATTTTTGCGACGACATCCTTTTCTATTTTATTTATTTTTCAATTTATATCATTTACAAAATGAAAACAATAAATTGAATCATTTATTTTACAACGACAAGTCACCACTAATCCTTTTTCATTTTGTTTATTTTGCAATTTAGAAGATTTGTTGACTTGGTCTTACCACACTTTGCGACGACGCCACATGTAGGCCCTATTTTTTGCGTTTGACTAAAAGCGGGTGTTGAAAATAGTGAGCCCCTTCGCAATTTAGTGACAACAATGACGTCGCTAAAAAAAGGTAGCCAAAAAGTTTTATTGTAGTAGTGTATACCCTCCTTAAACAGAAAAATATTACAACACATTCAAACACACAATTTTTCTTTTTAACAATCACCACCGGTTTGCTATGACTCGTCATCCTACATAATTGATATAAGATGCGGTTAATGTTAGATAATAAAACCCCTTAGGTTATGATTTCATTGATGCACAATATATAGAGATAACCCTAAACTCAAAAATGTGATTGTGTTTATTAATTTATCGTCTAATACTCTCCCGCAATTCGAGCGACGAAATCGCTAAAGCTCGAATTGAAAGAAAGAATTTGATTATTAAAGCATGAAGCTAAACATAAAAACAAAAGTAAAGATAGTTAATCATTAACGCAATAAAAACACAATTTGTTTATTAAGAATTCCGGCAGCAAGCGGAAGCAATTCTTTAAGCAGAAACAAAGGCAAATCAGTAGCAAAAGCAAATAACATATTTGTTAATAAAGACATCCGACAACAAATGGAGATTAATCTTCATTGTGCAGCATCAACAAAAACAAATAAACAAAAATAAAAGCAAAGCATAGACTTATTTTATTTTTATTTTTGTTGAAAAATGAATAAATGATGGAGGCGAGGTTTTGACGGGGTGACTTGAAAGAGGCGGCTCATTACGCTTTGGTCTTAAGAATGATTTTGGAAGCCACCGAAGTCTAACAAGGAGCTTCACGTACTATTGAAGACGAAATCATTATGAGCTAGCCACATAAGCCATAAAGCACAAGGCAAAATTTAAATTCAGTTGTCGTTTTAGATTTAAAATAAGAATATTGGAGAAGTTGGTAAGAACAAGTTAGGTGCATGTGCTCAAAAGTCGCTTTGGAGTTACTCGATTTTTAGCCAATGTAGATCCTATGGATAATGACATTTTACCTTTCATAATAACCAACTATCGTCATCGTCATTTTTTGTATTTCGACTATCGACCCCTACCTCAAACAAATAATTCTGATAGCAACTCAACGATTATTAGTACGGTCAATTTATTTACCATCATCATAGCATAATAATGATTCGTACTTAAAAAGAACAAAAGTTAAACCTATATGCTTAGTTATATTATATAATTAAAAGATTCTTTACAAAATAGGAAGGATCATGAACTGGTGAAAGCAAATGATACTTGTTCACTCGTTTTTTCGACTGGAAATCGTCATTTACATTAGTAAATTAATAAAACAACACTTTGAGCTATTATCTTAAGGTTGTATTAAAAGTGTTAAAGAGAGCTACTAGGTGCTGTGTTATAGGAGCATGTTATAACGCCGTCACGTCAGCTTTTACCTTATAGAACATTTATTAAGGTTGTATTAAAGTGTTAAGTCTTACATGTTTTAAAGTTTTACTTGCACACTGAACATGTAATATATAACTATCTATCTTTGAATAACTTCATTCAATCAACTTTATGTACCACTAACTATGAATACTTTTGTTACTTAAAACATAAACATAGCCTGAAATTCTGTTTTTAATTATTCCATACATAAAGAAAGACAGTTCCACTACTACATAAAAGCTTTTTTGGTACGGTATTTTGATACGGTTATAGGAAAACCGTAGCAAAATCCGTTCATTTGACTCTATCATAATCCCTCTCAATCCCACATGGCTAAGCAGCTCGCAACATATATATGTTAAACTTATGTTAGTGCCTTAGTGGTAACAACCTGATTTAATCAGGTACTATGATGTCACTAATTTTTTCTAACACAAGAAATGGATATTTAGAAAGAGTGATCGAATATTTAGAAAGAGGGATAATCATTGTGCATTGAGGTTTAGCGGTGTGAATGTGACTCATTAATCAATAGATTGCGGCTTTAAATTAGCACAACTAGCTAGAACACATGTACACAGATTATGTTATCAAAGGGGTACTTAATTATTTACAGGTTGGTACCAATCATTTTTCAAATAATTACTCCAAAACTGATTGTGTAAAACATGACGTCCACATGTGAAAATTTACATGGGTAAAAAGTTTTACTGTCCCTCACTTATCTTCTATAAATTCAACAGTTTTTGTGAATGAACCAGTTCCACTTCCACATACTATGCATTCACATTCATCAACAAATATGCAGTACTACCATGCACCAGAAGAAGATTGCCAAAATTTCCCTTTCTTCTTTCACCTCATAATCGTCATCTTCATCCTCGTTATTTCTCAAGTACCACTCATCATACCCCTCATCATTCTTCTTTACCTCATGTGCTACAAAGCTCTCACAACTTTATGAAGGCGAGAAGTTTGATTAAGGGTGAATGCTACAAGTGATTAACTTATTTTTCCTAGAGTATCGATGTGGAAACCTACATTTTCAATAGCTAATCATGATCAACGTACAGTAATTTCCGTCTTAATATGATAAAATTTTCTGACATGTTAACATCCAAAAGATTTACAAACCTTTGCCGCGTAAGCAAAATTTATCTTATTGAGACGGACATTATTGTATGTTGATCATGATTAGTTATGGCAAATGTAGGTTTTCCACATCGATACTCTGAGAAAAAAAATCAATCATTTATCATCTTCCGATCCCGGTGTGATTCTTGTTAAGTTTCATGTTATGGCATTTTAATCAGGAGCATAATATTGTCTTATTAATAACTTGTATGATATTGGCTAATGTTTAATGTAATATGAAATTATGTATTCGCAAGCACCTGTACTTTTGGTTAATAAAGAATGTTTACTTATTGTTGCAAGCATGAAGGATATTTTTGTATGAAAGGTTTACCTTTTACATCTTGATCATCTAACCTCTTATACATCGTTTCATGGATAATTTGGTTGTAAGTTTTCGTTTTCATTTATGTTTCTAGAAAATTATTATCCAGAAATGGTAGTTTACACCTTGCATCTTCTCACGAATAGTGATCGTGTGGCATCACTATCATGCATAGTCATGCTTTTTGCTTAAGCTACAATCTTTTTGTAGTGTTTTTAGTTATTGCATAGAAGCTCTATTATGTATCGAATGTCCACTTAATGACTTCGCGTATCTAGATATTCGTTTGGTATGAGGTCTTCTTATCCCTTTTGTTAATAGGGTTGATGATTCTTTCATCGTTCCATTGATAAAATAATAATAAATAAATAAATAAATAATTGCAACATGTGGATATTCAAGCAGATTGTTGATTTCTAATACGTAGCCTTATCATCAATTATGACCATTGATAATACGTTTGTAGTTATATACATGTATGTGGATATTCAAGCCGATTATAGATTACAAATAGCTTTAATTTGAGCTAAAGTACCATTTGGGCGGTGGTTAACTCTAAGTGCTAAACGGGCACGGGCTAAACGGGCACCGGGCTAAACGGGCGCATGTTATACAAATCGCTTTAGAAAAGACCTAAGATGATGAAATAAATTCCTCAAACGTAACACCTTATTTATATTTAGAAAATTAAATATATTACATCTATAAGTTTTTCTTTAAAAATAATTGTAATATTCTCCAATTGAGAGAAAATATGTGCCCGTTTGTGCCCATCTAACTTTTAGATAGGCAATATATGCCCATTTCAAAAAAAAGAGAGGGCTAAATGTGCCCCAATCTTTTACAAATTTGCCAAAATTAGCCCATTATTTTGATTTTGGGCACAAATTGCAACCCCTAGGCCTAGCCCATTATAATTAGTCTAGAATTATCTATTGTATCCTCTATATTTGTGAGATGATTTCAACAATAATCAAGCAATTCAAAACTTCCAATATGGTATCCGCCTACTATGATCCTCTCCTAAGTTTTCTCTAACCAATTCACCTCTCCCCTTCTTTTTCTCCACTTTCTGCCGCTTCTTAAAAAANCTCAAAGCCTACCACCACTATGTAATCATTTCAATACGGGCACGTGTAAATTTGGTGATCGTTGTAAATTTATACACGACCACAGGAATAGACCCGGTTTAGCTTCTAATCAATATGTTGGGAATTATGGTAGTGGTCAAATGTTTCATCACTTTCATAATAGATCCGGCTTAGCATCTAATCAGTACGTTGGGAATTATGGCAGTGGTCGCGTGTTTCATATCAATAACCATACAATACAACAAAAAATATATCATACACCTGCTCCCTATATCCATGTAACTAAACCAATGCACCAGCCTACCTTTTCAAATGGGCTACATAACTTTCAATGTTCAACCAACTAGGCCCAACTACCAATTCTGGTCCAACAGGTTGCTATGCCTCCCACCCATTTTCAACTAGGGGTGTTCATGGTTTGGGTAATAAACCGAATAAACCGAAAACCGAACCGAACCGAATCGAAAAAGAACCGAACCGAACTTATAACCGAACCGAATTTGTCACAACCGAACCGAATCGAATTAAAAATTCGGTTTTCGGTTTGGATATGGGTTTGGCTATCTGAACCGAAAACCGAATTTATATAAATATATATATATTTTTTTATATATTTATATTATTTTATATATATAAAATGTCCATTAAAATTTTATACTAATATAAAAAATATTTTTTATGCTTGAAATATTTTTTTTTGCCAAAAATATATATAATTAAATTTAAAAAAAATATATATAAATAGTGTAAGTTAAGTAAAAAATTCGGTTTTCGGTTTTGACCCATAACCGAACCGAACTTTGGTTCGGTTCTCGGTTCGGTTCGGTCGTAGATATTTTCGGTTCGGTTCGGTTTTCGGTTATGACCCAAAAAATTTTTTTAACCGAACAACCCGAACCGAATAAACCGATTAACCAAAAACCGAACCGATGAACACCCCTATTTTCAACAAGTATCAAATTCTTCTAGTGGTATTCTTAGAGCTGCTTCGGGTTTGTACCCGTCTGATGTTACTTCCCTTCCTAGTGCTTTTAGCACTATGACTTTAGAGGACCAGACATGGTACATGGACACAGGTGCATCCTCTCATTTAAATTCTAATGCAGGTAATTTAAGTACCATTTTTAATAAACGCGTATACCCATCTGTACATGTTTGTGACGGTAATTCTATTCCCGTCACCAATACCGGCCATAGCATTATTCCTTCCCTTCATCGTCCCCTTCACCTTCATAATGTACTTGTCACTCCCAATATAATTAAAAATCTTATCTCTGTTCGTCAGTTTACTAGGGATAATAATTACACTATAGAATTTGATGCCTTTGGTTTCTCGGTGAAGGATTTCTTGACTCGTCATATTCTCCTACGATGTGATAGTTCAAGCGATCTCTATCCGGTTACCAAGCCGTCAACTATCCCTACTGCCTTACTTTCCACAAGTTGCTCAACGTGGCATCAACGTCTCGGTCATCCTGGAGACGAAGTGCTACAGTCTCTAGCTTCACGTCATTTTATTTCATGTCATAAAGAAAAGACTCCACATATTTTTCATGCTTGTCAACTTGGGAAACATGTGAAGCTTCCTTTCTACAGTCCAAATTCTATTGTTGAACATTGCTTTGATATTATTCATTCTGATTTGTAGACTTCTCCTATTATTAGTTCTAGTGGTTTCAAATATTATGTTCTATTTCTTGATCATTTCTCTCACTATTTGTGGATTTATCCCCTTCGCTCTAAATCTGACATGTTCGATAAAGTTTTACATTTTCGTAATTATGTTAAAAATCAATTTAAATGTGAAATCAAGAGTTTCCAGTGTGACCATGGTGGTGAGTTCGATAATAACCGACTCCACACACTTTTTCCTAAACATGGTATCCAACTTAGATTTTTTTGCCAAAAAACCTCTCAACAAAATGGGAAGGCGGAAAGAATGATCCGCACAATTAATAACGTCATCTGTACCCTCCTTTTTCAAGCACACCTACCACCTACCTTTTGGGTCGAGGCCCTCCACATGGCTACATATCTCCTCAACCTTCTACCCTCAACCGCCACAAACAATGAAATCGCCTACACAAGATTTTTTCACAAAGAACCCGACTACTCCCATTTACGCATATTCGGGTGCCTTTGTTACCCACATCTTCACTCCCCTCACAAACTTGCCCCACGCGCAACCCCGTGTATATTCTTGGGTTTTCCCGCCTATCACCGTGGTTTTCGTTGCCTAGACCTTGAAATAAACAAAATCATACTTTCTAGACACGTCACTTTCGACGAGACACAATTTCCCTACCGATCCATGACACCCACGTCTCCTCCATCATACACCTTTTTAGAAACCGAACCTTCCCCACTCCTTAACCAAGTCTTAACCGATCCCCGTTCCCACACTCAAACCCAACACCAAACCACTCCAATTCATACCGAACAAAATAATAACCAAAACAACTATACCAACCCAAATCAAACTCAAACTCGTGAGGCCTAAACTAATAACGAAACCCTTATTCACCCTCAGTCACACGCCCACCAAGCCCAATACTTAAATACCACCCACCAAGCTTAACATACTCCTCAGCCCACTAACAATCCGTCCAACACAGCCCACAATTCCACCCTTATACCTCCTGTTCACTTGGACACTTTTCCGAGCCCAACACCGCAAGCCCAACACCAACCAAATCAACAAACGCATCAGCATTCCACCGCCCCAATAACCAACACCACCTCGGCCCCATCACCACAACCTGTTAATGAACCCCCTCGCACTCACCGCATGGTCAATAGGTCTCAATCTGGCATTGTCAAACCAATTGATCGTTTATCCCTACATACGTCTTCCATTTCTCCTTTACCTAAATCTCCATTTCTTGCTTTAAAAGATCCTCAATGGCGTAATGCTATGTATGATAAGTATAATGCATTAGTTAAAAATGGTACTTGGGTTCTTGTACCAAGGCCCTCAGGTGTTAATCTGATTCACTCTATGAGGTTATTTAAGCATAAGTTTCATACTGACAGGACTTTGAGCCGCTATAAGGCTTGTTTGGTTGCCAATGGCAGTAGTCAGCAACTTGGTATTGATTTATCTGAGACTGTTTACATGCATCAGCCACCAGGATTTGTGGATTCCCGGTACTCTCATCATGTTTGTCTTTTGCAAAGATCTTTATATGGACTAAAGCAAGCACCTCGTGCTTGGTTTCAGAGGTTTGCAGGTTATGCCACACGAGTCGGATTTTACCACAGTAGATGTGATTCTTCATTATTTATTCTACGACAGGGTTCTCAGGTTGCCTATTTGCTTATCTATGTGGATGACATTATTCTTACAGCTTCTTCTACTACTCTTCTTTAGGAGATCATTGCCTCTTTACACAGTGAATTTGATATGACTGATCTCAGGCCACTAAATTATTTTCTTGGTATCTCTGCTACTCGCCATTCTACAGGATTGTTTCTCTCCCAGCGGAAGTATGCTATTCAGCTTATTGAGCGTGAACATATGGCCAACTGTAGCCTTTCTCGAACCCCAGTTGATACAGAGTCCAAACTGGGTCCCGAAGGTGTTCCAGTACAGGATCCTACTTTATATCGCAGTCTTGCAGGTGGTCTTCAATCTTTTGCATTTACACGACCAGATCTATCTTATGCAGTGCAACATATTTGTCTTTACATGCATGATCCTAGAGAGCCACATTTAGCTGCCCTTAAACGTATTTTACATTACGTTCGGGGGATTTTGGATTTTGGACTTCACCTATATTCATCTTCTACTACCTCTCTTGTTTGTTCTACAGATGCAGATTGGGCAGGTTGCCCCTCTACACGACACTCCACTTCCGGTTATTGTGTTTTTCTGGGTGATAATTTACTGTCTTGGTCCTCCAAACGTCAGCAGACCCTCTCCCGTTCTAGTGCCGAAGCTGAATACCGGGGTGTTGCCAATGTTGTGGCTGAGACTGCATGGCTTCATAATCTTCTTCGTGAGTTGCATTCACCTTTGTCCACTGCAACCCTTGTATACTGTGATAATGTTAGTGCCATCTATCTGTCTGCCAACCCTGTTCAACATCAACGGACGAAACATATTAAGATCGACATACATTTCGTCCGTGACATGGTTACCACTGGTCAGGTGCGCATTTTACATGTACCCTCCCGTTATCAGTATGCCGATATCTTCACCAAGGGACTGCCATCAGCTTTATTTGAAGAATTTAGATCCAGTTTGAGCATCCGTCTTCCTCCCGCTCCAACTGCGGGGGAGTATTAGTCGATATTTATGTATTAGGCCCGAAAGTGTTATTAGGCCTAGCCCATTATAATTAGTCTAGAATTATCTATTGTATCCTATATATATTTGTGAGATGATTTCAATAATAATCAAGCAATTCAAAACTTCCAATATCAACGACATTAAACATATTTTTAGTGGATATTGTCATATGTTAGTTAGGTCCTGAATAAATTATCCAACCCAAAGTTACATTATACACATAAGAATTAGACTGAGCACACAAAATAATAATAATAATAATAATAATAATAATAATAATAATAATAATAATAATAATAATAATAATAATAATAATAATAATAATAATAATAATAATAATAATAATAATAATATAATAAAATAAATAAATAACTGGTATCCATACCTGGTATCCACAAAATAATAATAATAATAATAATAATAATAATAATAATAATAATAATAATCATAATAATAATCAAAATGAAGATCTAAAGCCACATTACCATTAAATTAACTGGTATTCTTACCTGTCATACTAGAATAGCACTTGTAGATGTTTTTTCATTGATTAGACTCAAAAGCTTCATCATATGCTCATTTGTAAAGGTGGTAGCAGGATCAAATAGGGTAGAAGTAACCTTGGTACCTCTGCACTACCATTGAAGTTTTTACTCACCAAATTGTTTAGACAAATTTGGGTTCCTTTAAAAACAGGGGGATAACCGACCAACTCATAACACCTTTCAACAGCATGACCAATCAGACTATAATTCTTACAAACCAAATTAGGATTACGACCTCTATTATTATCGTTTCTTGTTTTAAAATCATTATTAGTCTCGACAACAAATGCAGCATGTTGGACTTTAGTGAACAAATGAGCAGGTTCAAGACATCTATAAGATTCTTCCCTAAATACAATAGCAAAAGCATCATTTACATAAGGTAAATGATCTCTAGCTAACAAGTATCTCATAATAGGCTAATAAACATCATTTAATCCCATAAGAAATTGCATAAGTCTAATTTACCGAAAATCTGTTTCAAAATACCAGCATTAGAGCAAATTAAGAATATCAAATTCTCTCCACATAGAATTAAGCTTATGATAATAATCAAGAACAAATAAATCACCTTGCCTAAACATCGACTGCATTGTCAGAAAACATATGACCAAGATACAACACTCGAGATAAAGATCCTATAATCAATCCTAAAACCACAATATTGACTATGTCCCATTTTTGACTTAAACAAGACTAGCAGTTTGCTTAACACAAGTTTTAGGGTAAATTGCAAATTTTGGTCCTTAATGTTTGCCAAAATTACAAATAACACACCGAGAGAAAAAAATTGCAAATTAGCCACCAAGATCTAAAGATGGGTGCAATTTATGCCACTGAGAGCTAACGAGCGTTAGTGCTCCCGTTAGTCAAGGTCAAAGCATGTAAAATAACTAATATACCCTTGTCTTCTTCCCCATTTAAATTTCTTTTGAATTTATATTTGATTTTAATACAAGTGAAGAACATAAAAAACAACAACCCAAAAATGTAAAAATAATAATAATAATAATAATAATAATAATAATAATAATAATAATAATAATAATAATAATAATAATAAAATACAAATCCTTTATCTCATCATATCAACATCAAATTATAATCACAAGAAACACCCTTCACTTCTCTTCCTCATCATCCAATAACAAGAACAACAACCAAACACGCCCATCCTTCCTCTCAGACATCAAATCATTTCTCAAACAACCACAATCATAATCTCAACCACCTCACTGTCCTTCATTCATCAATTCAACCCCTAACCCTAACAACATTTCACAAAAAGTCGCTTCGTTTGAAGTGATCCGTAAAAATCGAATCTGACTTCCGCGCCGCTCCGCCGTCACTCCACCACAACCGTTGTTGTCATCTCCGATTTTGTTTCAGGAAATTTATCAACGCAATGTCATGCCAAAACCGGATTCTGGAACATGTTCTGGTTCAAAACCGGTTTCGTTAAGCGCGATATGGTCGAGTTTAAAGAATATAAAAGGCGGAAATACACGTAGGTTACAGTTAACTGAAAATTAGTGAGAGTTTGAAGTTACGGCCGAAAAGTACGAGTAGTGAGAAGAGTGTGGTCTCGGATGAGACGAAGACAGAGTTTGAATTGATTGGATTTGTTTGTTTGAATGAATCGTGAACTCATTTTGTTTGATCAGATGTAAAAAGTTTCGTATCAAATATCAATTGGTGAATATGTCACGTTTTATAATTTTCCAAGTTTTGTGGCTTATGGAACTTGCATATTCTTGGCAAGACTGTTTTACTATATTTTTGTTTTACGTTTCTATTACCAATCAACCATCGCCTATGAATTACCAGTTTACCATTACATGCAAACACCATACATGAAAATGAAATTAGGCTTAGCTACAATTTATAATGTGCGTATAACTGAAGTCTACAATGATATGTGCAACGCCACTGTTTGGTTGCTTCACCAATATTTGTACCATTACTTTTGAATTTGCCAGATGAGTTATATGGTTAAATTTGGCTGGCGTGACGCCGAATTCTGGTGGGGCTGCCGGTGTTGTGGGGTGGTGCTGGTAGTGAAATATGGGTGTAGCTGTGTGTAAGTGATGAAGATGAAGATGGTTACACTAAAGGGAGAGAAAAAAAAAGAAAAAAAAAAGCTTTTAAAGTAACAGTTTACAAAACTCTGGAATTTGTTTTGATATGTTTGGAGAGAGTTTAATGATCCAAAGCTTGTTATTGTTTCAAATCATATTTTTGGGTGGTAAAATTCATAAAAATTTGGGTTTGTGTGTTGTTGTTCTTTATGTTTGAATAAAAATAATTGTAAATTCAAAAGAAATCAAATTGGGGAAAAAGACAAGGGTGTATTAGTCATTTCACATGTGTTGACCTTGACTAACGGGAATACTAACGCTCATTAGCTCAAGTGGCATAAATTGCACCCAACTTTAGCTCACGGTGGCTAATTTGCATTTTTTTTTCTCTCGGTGTGTTATTTCAAATTTTGGCAAAGATTATGGACGAAATTTGCAATTTAACCCAAGTTTTATCAATGAATCCCATTTTATTCTTACCCCTTAGAGCTATATTCATCGCGCTTGACCACATTTTGTAATTATCAATATTAGTCGATATAAAACTAACGATAGGAACATTAGAATTATTATTAGCATGTTAAATTAAAGGATTTTTAGCATTCAAACTATTGATCAATACCACAGTTATGAATACTGATTGTGTATATGACCGGATGATTTCATAAGGATCCGGACGAACGATGTCTGGAAGGCCACGACCGGAGGGTCTAGACAAGCGCTGTATTCAACCCTGATTTCACTGATCTATGTCTGCCACGTGGTACTCTCAGCCGACACCCTAGTATAGGGGCAGGTTAGCGCGCCACACCCTATATGTCAGGAACAACAACCTACTCGTACTATGCACTGTTCCGAACAGTAATCAGGTACAGATTTGAGGTAGTATAAATACTTCTCATTTACTCACTTATCTCATTAGCATTTACTGCATACTTACACACATATTTATTACCACCAGCCCATCACTTACTCTCACGCTGGAGCTTGGTCCTAGGATAACACCTGGGGCGAGGCTAACGCGTTTATTTTGACTCTCAGGTTCTAAAGACTCATCAAGCCATTGTCTGGAGGACTGTCAAGGCCCTTCGCTAGGGGACAGGATTTTACTCATACAAATTGGCGCCATCCGTGGGACCCGCATTCAATCTGCCCAGGCTATAGAATGTCAGGTACCGGTCCGGGGGGCTCCGGAGAAAGCGGGGAGGACACTCCTTTGATGAGGGAACAGATCGAAGGACACCTGTCCGCTCTTAGATCCTTGGTAGCGGCACATAATCGAAGGGAAAACGTTCAGCCCATTCAGCTGAATTTTGATGAAGGGGGACCAAACAATGACAGGGGTCCAGCTGAAAGGCAAAAAGGAATTGTAACTGGAGAGAAGGTGTCCGATGAGGATTTGGGGAAACCTTTCAAGGAGATATCCAACTCACCGTTGTCCCGCAGGCTCTTGGAGTTCTCCGTACCAGAACATAAGATGCCATCCCACATTAAACTCTACGACGGTTCTACGGATCTGGAGGATCATCTCACTAGGTTCTCCGGAGCGGCCATGCAAGGAGGGTGGCCCATACCGGTCTGGTGTCGTATGTTTCAGCAAACACTGGATGGCAGTGCTAGGGGATGGAACGACAAGCTTCCGTCCGGAAGCATTGATGAGTGGGCAGACCTACGTCATCAGTTTGCTACTCGCTTTTCCTCACGAAAGAAGTGCTTTAAAGATCCAACGGAAATAACCAAGATTGTAAGAAATGCGAATGAATCTCTACCTGAATTCAAGGAAAGATGGACCACAGAAACGGGGTTTGTACAAGGAGTACCGGAGGTCATGAGAATCTCATCCTTCATGGACGCATGCAAAACTCCAGAACTGGCCAAGCGGTTCGCGGATAAAGTGCTGAAAACAGTGGAAGAGATGATGACAAGGGTGGATGACTTCGTCAGATCGAAAAAGGCTTTCGCAAGTACGGAGCTACCTCGGGGGTAAAGATCGGATATAGTGAAGAAATTTCCGGTTGGTAATTTGCGGCGAGATGATAAGCCGTTTCAGGGACAATACGGAGGGGACAGAAGGCATAATGAGGGCAGGATGAACCACTATGGGCGTTAAGGGTATGCTCCATATAGACCCAGAGATAAGGCACCGTTACTTCCTCCTAGAAACGATTATCCCAGGCTTACCCTAAATGCCCTCACGAAGCTTCCTAAGGAAATCTTGGCCACTGAGCACCAATTACAATTACCACCCCCCAGACCCATGAATTATCCCCCACAAAAAGGAAACCAAGACAAGTATTGTGATTACCACATGGAGAAAGGACACCACACGAATGATTGCCTACATCTACAAAGGCAATTGGAAATAGTGCTCGAGTCGGGAAACTCAATCACCTTTTTAAGGACGTCAGGCAAAAGGGAGCTGGACGGCGAGGGGAAGAACCACATAAAGGTAAAATCATTAACATGATCCGGACGTGGCCGGAAAGCAAGAAAAGGAAAGACAGGGAAAGGACGGAAAATTGGATGAATATGCCTATCGTGTTCCTGCCAGTCTCAATGGATGATGTGTCGGACGAGCCCCTTATTGTAGAGGCAGTGATAGAAGGATATTTGGTACGGCGGGTCTTCGTGGACGAAGGAGCTTTGGTGGAAATTATGTTCGAACATTGCTTTAATAACTTGCATTCTTCGATCAGGTCACGGTTAAGACCAACACGTGCCGACTTACTTGGTTTTGCCGGGAGTATAACGAAGCCTTTGGGTAAACTCGAGATGGATGTAGAATTTGGGAGCAAAGGTTTGTCTCGGAAAACGACGATGAGGTTTACGGTGATCCGTGCTCCATCTCCTTATAATGTAATCCTCGGACGAAGTGGGCTAAAGACACTCCAGGCAGTCCCTTCGACCATCCATGCGATGATGAAATTTCTGACGCCGAGGGGAATTGCTACACTGGTCACTCGGTCGACCGCTGTATCAGAATGCAAAAAGCTGGAAGATAAACAGGCTATGTGCGATGAAGAAATAGAAGCCGGAGAAAATAGCCCACCGGAAGAGATAATGGTGAACCCAGCATATCCCGATCAGCTAGTTACCATTGGAGGAAGCCTAACCAAAGAATGTAAGGCTCTCCTAAAGGCTCTACTTATAAGAAACTTGGATGTATTCGCTTGGGAACCATCCGACATGACAGGGGTTCCCAGACGTATAATAGAGCATAACCTAAACGCCAACTCTTCGGTGGAACCAGTCTGCCAGAAGCGAAGAGTATTCGCGCCGGACCGCAGCAATGCAATAAAGGAACTTGGATATATTCGCTTGGGAACCATCCGACATGACAGGGTTCCCAGGCGTATAATAGAGCATAATCTCAATGCCAACCCTTCGATGGAACCAGTTTTTCAGAAGCGAAGAGTATTCGCGCCGGACTACAGCCATCCAGTATTGAAAGAAGTAGACGAATGGGCCCGGGCAGGAATTGTTCATCCAGTAAAATAATCCACGCGGATCTCCAACCCGTTGTTGGTCAGAAAATGCGACGGAAGCTGGAGGATGTGCGTGGATTTCAAAAACATTAACTCAGCTTGTCCGAAAGACTACTACCCGCTTCCGGACATAGATTGGAAAATAGAATCAGTCATGGGGTATAGGTACAAGTGCTTCTTGGATGCGTATAAAGGATATCACCAGATACAATGGCCAAGGATGACGAAGAGAAAACAGCCTTCTATACGGATCAAGGGACTTATTGTTACACCAAGATGCCGTTCGGTCTCAAGAACGCTGGGGCGACATACCAACGGTTAGTAGATGCAGCTTTTCAAACGCCGTTGGGAAGAAATCTGGAAGCTTACGTGGATGGCATGGTGATTAAAAGTAAGGAGGAAAAGGTGATGATATAAGATATTGCCGAAATATTCGATAACCTAAGGAGGATCAATATGAAACTTAACCCCAAGAAATGCTCGTTCGGAATGGAGGAAGGCAAATTCTTGGGGTACCTGGTCACTTCCGAAGGAATACGAGCTAACCCAAAAAAGGCTAAGGCAATAACAGACATGCAGTCGCCCAAGACACTAAAAGAGATGCAAAGTCTCAGCGGTAAGCTGGCGGCGTTAAATCATTTTCTCTCCAGGTCAGCCGAACGGTCATTACCCTTCTTCGAAACCTTAAAGAACATATCCACAAAAAAACAAGGACAAATACAAATGGACGGAGGCAGCAGAAAAAGCTTTTCAAGATATGAAGAAGCTTATTGAAGACCTCCCGTCTTTGACCACCTCGGTTGCCAAAGAAACCTTATATGTATAACAAGCGGCCCCAGACGAAGCTGTTAGTACTGTCCTGGTGGCGGAGAGGAAGGCTAAACAGTGTCCGGTCCATTATGTCAGCAGAACCTTGAATGACGCAGAGAAAAATTATGCCCCTATGGAAAAGTTGGTTCTATCTTTGTTGCATGCATCAAGAAGGTTATGGCAATATTTCGAAGCCCACCCAATCAAAGTTATCACTGATCAACCTATTAAACAAATCCTTAACAAGGCTCAAGCGTTTGGAAAACTCGCCAAATACTCGGTGGAATTAGGGGCATACAACATAGAATATGNCATTCCGAGAAGTGCAATCAAGGGGCAAGTCTTAGCGGATTTCCTATTGGAAACACCCATCGGAAACAAATCGTCAACCAACTTCCGACAGCCTGCCCAAAAGCCAAGCAAAGATGAGACCGAACGTTAGACGTTCTATACAGACGGCGCGTCTAATCAAAAAGGTTCCGGAGCAGGATTGGTGCTCATTAGTCCTACTAAGACGGATTACACTTATGCCCTTCGGCTTAACTTTAAAGATACGACGAACAATGAAGCTGAGTACGAGGCATTGTTGGCTGGTTTAAGGATTGCCAGGGACATGGGAGTGCGGAAGATAAGGATGTACGTCGATTTAAAGTTGGTTGCTAACCAGATAAACGGTGACTATGTGGCCACCAATGCCAACATGATCAAATACTTGGCCAAGACAAAGGAGCTAATAGCTGGCTTCAGGCAGTTATCCATCAGCAACATTCCTTGGGCACAGAATCAAAAAGCAGATGTGTTGAGTAAGTTGGCGACTGTAGCATTCGATCACCTGACAAAGGAAGTACTTGTGGAAGTGATTGGCTCTGAACAGTCAGACAATATCAACCAAGGAATGGTCAACAAGGTCAAACGGCTTGAGCCAATGCTAAACCAAGGAGTATAGAATATCCCCGGGTCGTTATGTCCCGACGAGGTGTGAATGGTATTTAAACGTGCTTGTGATCGGGTGATTTAACAAAAAGATCAGGATTTTGATTATTATGATTACACTAAGAGGTTATGATTGAGAATAGCTTAGAGACACTATATGAACAATTACTGATAATCAGATAACCTAGAAACGTGATTTAAATCTAAAAACGCGCGTTTGAATTTAAAATAAACGCAAGCGCGCAAAATAAAAAGTGAAACGGGAGCAAATAAAGTCCTACAAATGTGAAAATAACTTTTCTAAGATTATAATGACAAAATAAAATTTTAAGAAAAATAAAAATATTTTTTTGACTTTTTAATTATTTAATATTAATTAATTACTAATTACTAATTAAACTCCTTTAAATTAAAATGAATACTAAACTAATTTAGATAATTATTTTATAAAACTACTTAACAATTACAGGAGTCCTAAAAAATTATAAAAAGTTCCTAAACTTTATAAATAAACTATTTTAGAATTTATTTACTTAATTATTAATTAAAAAGCTAATTAAACTAATTTAATTAAGAATAATAGCAAATGAACAGTAACAATTAAGAAACTATTTTCTAAAAATGTTATTTAACTAATAAAAGCTAGAAAAAATATAAAAAGATGCTAGAGATTAAAATTAAACACTAAATGATTTTATTTTTGGTTTTTTAATTAAACTTAATTAAACTACTTTTAATGACTAAAAATACCAAATAAAAAGATAAAATTATGGAACTTTTTATACAAATACTGTGTGATACCAGGAACCTAGGAAAATATGAAAACCACTAAGTGTTTAATAAAAAAAAATTAGAAAATAAATAAAATAGATAAATCCTATTAAATAGAAGCTATCACTAAAAATTAAAATGATGATTTTTTGGATTTTTCTTTTTGAAACTTGATTTTACACTGAAAACAAATAACTTTTGTGAAAACAAAACTTTTGAAACTTAAAATTAAGCAGTTTGTGGGCTATTAAGCTCAACAGTGGGTTTTTAAGCTTGAAAATGAGGATTTAAGCTCACAATAAGCTACACAGGAACCCACACAGTGAAAATAAGCTGTAAACTACTTAAAGGGACTTGAATGAGGTTAAAACAACAAGAAAACCCAATTGAGTAAGCCAATATAGATAGATAAGCAAACCCAAATGGTCACAGATCCAAACAGGCCTTGGGGCTTAAGCAGACCTTGATTTGAGCTTATACAATAAGCTCAAGGCCTAACTGAACCTGGAATCAATGAGTCCACACAGTGGGCTCTCCAAAAAGCCCACAAGCTCAGACTGAGCTTGTCAAATGAACAAGGAAGGAAGCTAGGAAGATGAGCTTAAGCACACTGATGCTATGATCAATTAGTATAGGCCAAGATACTCAAAAGCTCACAAGACCCCTTGATAGGCTTAAAGGCAATGCACCAGTTACCAATACCCTAAAAACAGTTAATTAAGCTCAAATTTCACAAATCACTAGCTTATGCAACAAGAAAATACCAATAGTGAATGATTAGAGTTCAAATGAGCTAAATGGAAATAAGCAATTAACCAAGTAGGCCCCTAAGCACAAGCCAAAAGCAAAGAACAAGCAGGCACAATCTCAACAACACTTAACAAGCTAAAAAACAATAATGAACAATCTAAGATCACAAAGAAACATGAAATCACTAGCTCAGTTAACTGAGTCAGAACTGGGTCCAAACAAGCAACAAAAAGGGGCTCAATAAGCTATTAAATAAGCAACTAAGGGAAAACCAATAATACAACTAACAAGACAACCTAAGTGGCTTACAAAAGCAATAAGAATCAGACTAAAGGCTCAAGAAATGAGCAAGATATCCTAAAGAGAAAAACGGATCAAAACTAGAACATGCTGGGTGCAGGGCAGATACATGGTCAAACAGGTGGTTTCAAGGTCAATTTTGCCTAAGCAAATGAATTCCAAACCTGGTTTTTCTTTTTGATCTAGTTAGACAAGCCACCAGAGATTACAAAACAACAATTTTTACCTAATTCCAATAACTAATAAAGGCTAGGACTGCTCTGGACTTTTGTTCTATTTTTCAGTTCATGGAAATTTTTGACTTTCTACATCAACCTAAGTTTGACTAAAATGAAATTCTACTTACTCTACTTGATTGATTATGATGTTATAAGATAAATTAAGTCTAAACTAATCTAAACCTACAACTTGTGCAATGATATGAGGGTTTATGGATCTTAAATCCTTCACAGTTAACTGTGAGGGGTGATCAAAGAGAACTTTGACTTTCTTTCAATAAAAACTTGGATTTAAACCTTAACTTGACCTAATATAACCTATTGCAGTCTACTAGTACCAAAAATACAACAAAACAACAACAAGACCACTGAGAATAGTGCTAATCCAAACACTCCTATAATACACACTGAAATGAGATTTTCAAAGAGTATAGAGGATTGGGCTTGGAAAAGTGGAATTTAACTACTTACCTAGCTACAATAAGAGTGGAAAAGCAGTTTGCAACAAGCAAATAACAGTCTAGATAAGCAAATCTCAATAAGCTATTTTGAGCTAAATTGAAGGTCTACAAGCAAGGTTACAAACTAAGACTATACTAACTGACAAATAGGCTTAAATGGAATATTTAACAACTAACTAGCATAACTAAGCAAGAAAAAACAGTGATTAAGTAATAACAAGCAGTAGCTACAGTAGCACTATTGATCAATACCACAGTTATGATTACTGATTGTGTATATGACCGGACGATTTCATAAGGATCCGGACGAACGATGTCCGGAAGACCACGACCGGAGGGTCTAGACAAGCGCCGCATTCAACCTTGATTTCACGGGTCTATGTCTGCCACGTGGTACTCTCAGCCGACACCTTAGTATAGGGGCAGGTTAGCGCGCCACACCCTATATGTCAGGAACAACAACCTACTCGTACTATGCACTGTTTCGAACAGTAATCAGGTACAGCTTTGAGGTAGTATAAATACTTCTCATTTACTCACTTATCTCATTAGCATTTAATGCATACTCACACACATATTTATTACCACCAACCCATCACTTAATCTCACGCCGGAGCTTGGTCCTGGGATAACACCCGGGGTGAAGCTAACGCGTTTTTTGTGAGTCTCAGGTTCTAAAGACTCATCAAGCCATTGTCCGGAGGACTGTCAAGGCCCTTCGCTAGGGGACAGGATTTTACTCAAACAATTACAATCAACAAAGAACATATACCAAAAACATATACGAGACAAACAAATAACAAAAACCATCAAACAGATCAAAGAACCAATCAACAAATAAAACGAAAAACAAGAATTCACCCAAACTCACAAATCTATCAATATCAAAATATCAATTAGTGTGAGCTGAGATATGGCCAGAGCATGATTCCTTACCTCTCAACGAGGATAGGTCAAGATAGTCACACCGTTAATAGTCATGCAAATTAAATACTATAAGATTAATAGGAAAAGAAAGTCCTTACAGAGCTTTAATCTAACAACAACGGAAGATTTAACTTACTATACTCATGATTCACTTAGTCAAGAGATAGTGACATTAGTGACCAAATTACCAATACATACCAACAGACAATGAAACCCCAAATCTTTAACCCATGATTTCAAGATACAAACCCAAAAAATAATATAGAACAATTAACACCACACAAAACCAATAATCGCCCCAAGAACAACAGATCTATCACAAGGAACACCATATCAAACCCTAATTTTAGAAACCTCAATTTCGGACAAAGATGTCATAAAACCTAAAATTCCGGACTGTACGAATCGATACCCAAGAATTAAGAACCATCAATCAATTCAAACATATCGATAGCTCTTAAACCATGTCAAAACTATGGTATCAAAGATAATAAACAATATTTCACTCAAACCAACCACCCCTTATTATTCACTAAAACTAAATAAGAATGATTGTCTTAAAACTAAGGGTGATCACGGTCCAATTAGGCAAGATTTGGCAAGTTTTTTCGGGTTTTTGGTCGGTCCGGACCGGACCGGACCGGACCGACCGGACCGAGGACCGAATTAGCCAAAAAGCTTAGACCGAGGACCGGACCGAATGTGGTCGGTCCGGTCCGGTCGGTTTTGTCGGTCGGTCCGGTCCATCCGGTCCGTTTGCTCAGCCCTACTTAAAACAGATGCAATCTACAATATAAAAGAAAAGCAGTTGTCCCTAAACGGACGCAACTGAAAGAATACAAGAATCGCCCTACAAAACTCCTCACTACAGACACTCAAACAATGCCGGACAATGATCAAGATAATCAAAAAACAATGGATTGTGTAGCTTATATAGGCTGCACATTTACTCTTCATGACCTTGCAAAAGTAAACATTACAAAACAACCAAAAGTCACAAAGTTAGAGATAATGACATTATGCCCTTGAACTTTATTACATATGAGTTTGCAATATAACTCATACTTTCAACACTCGTATATGATAATCTTCATTTTGCAAGTGGTGCTAGTGTATCGGGCCTCCATATATAAAGTTTATTATATATGCATATCATGTTTCTATGTACGGGGTTTTTATTGATATGTGTAAAACTTGACACATGATCAACGAACCTTTTATAAGCATGTTTGAAGTTATTTGTTAGTGTTAAATGAGGCATATATAGTTTCCTGATAATATTAATCGCAAAAAGCCACAGCAAAATAAATACTTAAATGTAATTGTTGCACAAATGATAAAGATAATATAGAACGCATGTCCGCATTACATTATCTATCAACTAGACCACAAATTTTGTCAATCAATTTGAGCATATATTAATGTTATCATATTTTCTGGTCTATCAATTTGAGCATATTCTTCTGTTATATCGTACTTTAATTTATTCATCCATGTGACAATTTGAAGGTTTATTGGTTGAAATTATCATGAATTAGCGTTTTTTTCAACGAGATCCGGAATCAAAATATCAAATCAAAGTAGTTGGGAACCTTATCCAATTATCTTTTAATGATCATGTAATGTACATGTGTTGAATACTTTAATCTAGACAAACAATATTAGAAACACAGTAAATATACAATAAAATAAAAAATAATCCATGTGTATGACTTTTCAAACCCAAAAGGATTCTTTCATTCTTTGCGCAATTCTGTTTTGTTGCTTACGAGGTTTTTCGCCCGCGCGTTGCCGCGGTAAGGTTTGTGAAAGAAGGAAAATTATAAGCAAGGGTAAACGAAAGTGTCATTGACATTCATCCATGGATTAAAGTATATTACATAAGTGGTAATTGTTTGCAGCGTAGGTGCTGCACAAAAGAATATGCTGTTTAGGCAGCTAGATGTGTGCATGGAAGCAGATTACAACTGTTATACAAAAGGTTGGCATTGCATCTATGCATGCAACGGTAACCCTTTTATCTAGCAAGGTTATAGGTGAAGCGTTATACAAAAGACTGTTTATGTTTTGGCACATATTTCTGCATAAGCAGCACAAATATGGTACAAAACATATGAGCTTCTAGGTAGAGTAACATAGTCTTGAAATATTTACACAGGTAGTTGAACTTTCAGTTTTGGTTTTTCTTTTCCATTCCTCTAGTCTTTGGCTTATCTTCAGATGAAGTCTGAATTGCTGTTGCAATGTAAAAGAAATAAGAAAGTTAGCAAATGCAGGAAAGTTAAAGTGAACATGTTATATAATACAAACTGCATTGTGTGCTGATGCATGCACATCTTGGAAATAGATTAAGTATTGTTTAAAGGGTCAAATATGTGTTGTCACCTAAGCTAATATAAAGTTCTCTGGTAAGTTATAGATGCAGAAACGAAAACATGTAATGCCATTAGTATTGAAGCTAGGAAATGCTAACATGGTGGGAGTAAAATATATTAAAATGTGGTAGGTATGGTTTTCAATGTGAGTGTTAGGTATTTACTGTTTCGTACTCTATTGTGGATATAAGAGGTGGCAATGTTTGC